>APFE031498481.1:0-14850 GCA_000404065.3 Pinus taeda
ATTTGTGATCTAATAATTTTTATTAGAAAAATATTAATTTTTAATTTTCTATTAAAACATAATATATAAATCCATATCCATATAAAATCAAATAATTCATTCAAAGCTGGATGTGAAATTTTAATATTACTATATGGACTTTCATATAATGAAATTAAACATAAATTTTTTTTTTCTAATTATCACTGTTTGTTTTCTATTTACGTAACTCGTGAGTAATTCTTGAAAATCATAATCTCAGTTTATATACATATGGAGTTGCATGCGAGCAAAAAGTACGTGGTCATCCAGTCCACTGATTGTTTGTTTGAAAAAGACTCGCAGAACTTTTCAATTCGGCCTTTAAATAGCCATTGAGGCATTGAGAACATGCTCACAGGAGCAATCTAATCACTACTTGTCGTGATAGTTGAAAAAACTTGGTTTGAAGTAATTCCTGGTGCTCGTGCGATTCGAACTCGCGATTCCCCTTGGCGCGAAATTATTATCGTCATGTCTTCTCTTCCGTTTCTCAGTAGGCCTAAGAGCGGCTTATCGACCCCTTTTTTTTTAACATGGTCGTCTACTCTTGTATTATAAAAAACTGTTGTGAGCAGGAGTTGTTGCATAAGATGAAAGGAGAGAGAGAGAGAAAAAGTCCAAAATAGGCTCGCTGTCCTTGACTTCTGAGAGTTGAGCTTAATGAAAATACATTGGAATAGGTAACGGCTGTATTGCCTGACAAAGAGGCCAGCCAGTAGACAAAATTTGCTTGACATTAAGACTATTTAACCGTGTCTTCCGCCTGGGACTCTTTTTTGCTGACCTTGATAGATTCTTCTGCTTGCATGCTTTGCGCGATGGACTTTATGTAGATAATGGCCTCCTCCAGGTGTTGGCATCTTTCCTTTAGTTGTTCTTATTTTGCCTTCTGTTTCTCGAGATTCTTCCCCTTGGTGCTGTTGTCTGATAGCTGAAGGAGAAGCTGTCTCTGCGCTGGAGCTTTGCTGTCGGCCTCGCTTGATGAGGAAGGGCTAGTCCCGAAGATGAATCAGCCAACGGATGGGGGGATAAGCGCTCGGGAGGCTTTTGCTGCTGAGGGCGGTTCGATTCCTATCAATACCTACTTTGAACCATGTCTGAGATAGATTGCACAGAGAAATGCTGGGAAGAGCTAAAGAGGTAGGATGGATATAAAGAGGAGAGGGAGGCCTGTCATGATGAGAGATCCAGATATTTTTATTGGGGAGGTCTGGGAGCGTTTCCTGAACAATATTCTTGTTGCAATCGGTGAGGGGAAGGAGGGGACGTTTACCAGCATTTGGATGGAGAGTGGCGCGCGTGAAAAAGAGGTGCTTTGCGCTGATGTCTGGGGCGTAAGGTGAGGAGAGCATGGAGGAGGGAGCGTGATTGAGATTGAGGTGAGATTGGCTTCCAGATTGACTGAGGGGAGGACGGGTTCTGAAGGTGCTGGGACGAATGTCTGGATGACTGCTGAGTCTGCTAGGGGATTTCCTTGGCATAAATCTTGTCATTCTCACGCACTTGTCCTTGCTGTCTGCTGACAGCCTTTGTTGCTAGTTGATCTGCATCTGCGTTGTTTTCTCTTAGGATGTGAAGGAAGGTTGGGTCTCCCAGCTGTCTAAGGTTGTCATGAATCCTAGTCTTGATGTTGTTGAGCCCTTCCTTTTTAAAATTTCTGCCTGAGACCATAGCGCCAATAATAATAGGCGAGTCCCCCAATATTATAGCATTCCTGATTCCCAATCTGGACAGAAGAGAAGTCCCTAGGAAAATACTGTAAGCTTTTGTTGCATTGTTGGAGGCGTTCCCCAGGCCCCATTCGTAACTGAGGATGCTTTTCCTGTTTTGGTCTTTGATGATGCCCCCTGCACCGGCTTTTTCAGGGTTGTTTTTCGAAGCACCATCGAAGAGAAGAACAGGGCGCTTCTGATTTGAGATCCACTGTTGAACCTCTTCCTTGGAGCCTCTGAGCTTCCAATTTGGCCTTGCTTTGTTAATTGGAGCCAGAGAAAGCTGGGTTTGATTGTGGATGAGACTAAATTTGCTATACCAATCTCTCTCTTCTTGGAGCCAGTTCGTTTGATCTGGAAAGGCTATGTAATTGGCACTGATGGATTCAGAGATGCTAGCTATTGTCTTTGCCAATATACTAGCCGTGTTTGGCTCTTTGTTGTTAAAGACAAAATTGTTTCTTGCTAGCCAGAGATGCCAGCAAAGGGAGGCAGGGATGCATTTCCATACCCGGATGAGATTGTGCTTGCCTTTCCTGGTGTAGGGGTAGCTGTTCATCCAGTTTTTCTGAAGATTGGGAATCTGATCAAAGCTTTCTCGAGATTCCATGGGGCTTATCAACTGTTTCCAGCAATGGTGTGTTAAGGGGCAGGCTAGGAAGATGTGTTGAATGGACTCCTCCTCTGCTCGACAGAAGCAGCAAATTGAAGGACCCTGTATTCCTTTTTTCCTTAAGTTCTCAGCTGTGAGGGTTTTTCCCTTGAGGAGTGTCCAGTTGAAGTATTTCACTTTGGGAATGCACTCAGTCTTCCAAGCCACTGCGTGCAGATTCCACTTTGCTGCTGGGGATAAGTTTTGGAGCGATTTATAACCTTCTTTCACTGTGAAATTCCCCCCACAGGGGTCCCAGATATATCTATCTTCGGTCCTCATATTTGTTGGAGCAGAGCCAGAAAGGGAAAGCTTGAGGTTGATCCATTGATCCTTAAGGAGGGGGGGTGTTTGAATATCCTTCCAATCTAGCCAACGGTTGTGGTTCCATAAGGATATGTCGAACAGAGATGTTATCTTTCGGGCTTCCATCCAATCCTGCAGGGGTCGAAGGTCTTGTAGAAGGTTTCTCGGTTTTGAACCCATGATGCGATCCAACCAGATCTTGGTGTCCTTTCCATTTCCTGGGAGTTTGGATACATTTTCTTTAAAGTGAGGCAACACTTTTTTTATCAGTCTCCACATGGTGTACAAGGTCTATCGACAATTGCCTCAGTGAGGATGTTTGAATTCGGACCTCTGAGATATTTTCGTTTTATAGCCTCGGCCCACCATGATCCTTTGTTTGAGAGAATTTTCCATATCAGTTTGAGCCCCAGGGCTTGATTTGAGAGATTTGGGAGTTTAATGGAGAGACCCCCTTTTTCATAAGGGAGGGTTACCTGATCCCACTTTACGAGACTGAATTTCTTGGTCTCCTGCTTTCCTCCCTGCCAGAGAAAGCTTCTCATGATGAGTTCCAAATGTTTATGAACGCTGGCCGGCGCCATGATGACAGCGTACTGATAGATTGGGAGAGCTGAGAGGACAGCCTTAATGAGAATTGTGCGACCTGCTAAGTTGAGCCAAGAAGCTCCCCAGCCCTGAAGGAGGCCTCTCATCTTTTCAATATGTTTTGTCCAGACTTCAGACTTGACGGATTCCTTAGCCAAAGGCAGTCCTAAATAAGGGAAAGAGCTCCAATTTCTTTGAACCGGAATGTTTAAAATCAAGGATATTCTTTGTTGGATTTGGGGTGGAACATTCCAAGTATAAATTCTGCATTTCCTATTGTTCAGTTTACCCCCAGAGGCTGAGAGGAAAGCGTCCAAAATTCTTTTGAATCTCCTTGCCATTAAGCTGGAGGCTCCACCTATTAGAAGAGTGTCATCCGTGAAAAGCGAATGATTTATCTCTTTTATCCCTTTTTCTATACAGATTCCCGGTATCTCTTTGTTATTGCGGAGTTGATCAAGATGGGTGCTCAGGGTCTCAGCCATGATAATGTAGAGGAATGGAGAAAGGAGACAGCCTTGTCTCAGCCCTCTAGAGCTTCTGAAATATTTGTTGGGCCTGCCATTAATCAAAGGTGCAGTCCAGGGATTGGAGATGCACCCATTAATTATGCTGATGAAGTTGCTTGAGATCCCAAATTTCTTTAGAGCTGCTGTTAAGAAGGATTGGTCCACACGGTCGAAGGCGTTGGCCATATCCAGTTTGATTATCATTCCTCGTTCCCCTCTGTTGTTACTGCTGTGGATGGATTCTTGTATGAGGATGACATTCTCTGTTATTTGCCTGCTTGGGACGAAACCCCTTGATTTTCAGATATTAGAAGGGGGAGGACTTTTTTGAGTCTATTTGCAAGGATTTTTGTTATAATCTTATAGGAGACATTACATAAAGAAATGGGCCGAAACCTGTCAAACGAGAGGGGGTTTGCTTCCTTGGGGATCAGGGCAATATGTGAAGATTTGGTGTTCTCGCCCAGCTTGTGATTTCTGAAGACATTCTTTATCATTCGAATGAAATCTTTTTTGATAGTTTCCCAGTGCTGCCTATAGAAGGCCACTGTGAATCCATCCGGCCCCGGAGCCTTATCTTGCTGCATACTGAATGTTGCCGCGCGAATTTCCTCTTCAGTGATATCTTGGTCCAGCTCTTGGTTATGCTCCTCTGATAGTTTGCACTCTATTTTACTGAGAAAGTCTGCGCTATCCGTTTACTGTGGTGCTGCTGTAAGGAGGGCCTTAAAGTGATTGTGGGCAGCATCTTTGATTTCTTCTTGGTCCTTCACCTCTTTCCCATCGACCTCAATTTTGTCGATTTGATTCCCAGCTCTCCTAAGTTTGATGTTATTGTGGAAAAATGAAGTGTTCTTGTCGCCGGCTTTCAACCATAGGCAGCGAGATTTTAGTCTTTGTTCCTCCTCCTCTAATCGATTTTGTCTGAAAAGTTCTTTGTAGAGATTTTTTTCCTGCTCTAAATCTTCTTCTGAATAATGGGTGGACTCTTTGTCATTGTGCCACCATTCCATCTTTGCGATCAGGTCTGTTTTTTTTTTCCTTTCAGCGTTCGCCGCTTCCTTTTCCCATTGCTTAATGACAACCCGGAGGTGTTTTAGTTTTGTTTCCCAGACAAAATGTGGCGATCCGATGACTTCCTTGTCCCATTGATTTTGAATGAGGGCACGAAAATCCTCTTGGAGGTCCCAGATTTTATTATATTTGAAGGGGAGAGGCCCCAGATTGCGCTCTTTGACCAGGTTGAGGATCACTGGCTTATGGTCCGATGCTGAGGCGTGGATTAAGTAGCTCTTAATGGACTGATGGTTTTCTGCTATTCCTTCCTGAATTAGAAACCTGTCCAGTCTTTCCTTAATATTATGAGAGCCTGATCTTTTATTGTTCCAAGTATATTTTCCGTTTGACAAGGGAGTGTCTAGCAGATTGTATGACTGAATGATGGATTCTAGCTTATCCCGAGAAGTGTCTGCATGAAAGTTTCCCCCAAATTTCTCTTGCGCGTTTCTTATGACATTCATGTCGCCCCCAATGATTATTCTGCTGTTATGGATGGTGAGGAGGTCTGCCTCTATTGTGTTCCAGCAGCTGATTTTGTCCCTGTAGTGATTTGGGGAATATATGTTGTAGATGTGGAAGACTTCCTGAGTGCCTTTGTTTTTCATATCTGTTCTGATCCACCAAGGGCAGAGGTATGAGTGAATAATTTCCCAATTGTTCTTGTTCCAAATTGTTCCAATCCCACCTGAAGCGCCATCTGAGCTTATTGAAAGGCCTGTGAAGTTTTTGAAGTGTTGTAGTTGCTGTTGGAAATCCTGTTCAGTGATTTTGGTCTCCTGGATAAGGAGAAGATCTGGGTGTTCCTGATTTAACAAATCCTTTATAGCTTTCCATTTTGAGGAAGAACCCATCCCCCTGCTATTCCAAGAGACCAGGATCATTATTTACCGTTTGTTGGGTGGGATCCAGACTTCTCCTTGGCCTTTTCTCCACTCCCTTTTAGCTTGCCTATATATGAGTCCATAGGTTGTTGTGTGCCCGTTGCCATTTCCTTTGCTGCTGTTTCATCTCTGAGTTCCTTATTTGACTTTCTACCCACTTTCCTTGGGGGATCGATGGGCTGACTGGTTTCTTTAGCTTTGTTTCTGGTGAGAATTCTTTCGATGGTGGGAGGGGGGGAAGGGGGGGGAACGAACGGGGAGAGGCTGCCGGAGGAAAGGACGGGGGAGAAGAAGGTTCTTCGGCCAAGGATTCGAAAGGGCTGGAGGAGGAGGGGAAAGCTGAGTTTGGAGGGGGGGGCGGGGGGGGAAGACTGGATTCCAGGGGAGGTTTAGAAGTATTTCCCTGAGTGGGAGAAGGCTTTTTTCCTTTTGACATGTTCCCATGAACCCTCTGCATTTTCCTCAGTGTTCTCTATTTCATTGACTTTTAACTTAGTGCATCTATTTGCGAAATGGCCATACTCGTGACATACCTTGCATTTGAAGGGGAGCTGCTCATAGTCCAGCTGCTGAATGTGCGTCCATTGGTCCACCTTTATCTTTATGGCTTATGGCAGTCCTTTTCCTAGGTCTACTTCCACGCAGATCCTTGCGCATGCATGCATGTTCTCCCTTGGTTCAGATCTGTCGATGTATTTTCCGACTGCATTTCCTATTGCTTTGACTGATTCATCCCCCCAGTAGTGAAGCGGCAGATGAGGGAGGCGGACCCAGACTGGGACCGCATTTGGAATATCCATTTCCAGATCGAAGTCCGGAGTCCATCTATTCAAATAAAGGCCTCTTGTATCCATGAAATAAGGTCCATTGCGGAAGATGAGGTTCTTGTCTTCCTTCGATTCGAAGAGGAATGTGAAATATCCACGTCCGCAGAATCTGATGGCGATCTTTCCTTGGATCATTGAACTCCAGTTGCGCTCGACCCATTTTTGGACTGATCTTGGTGAGGGCCAGAGCCCGGTGAACTGGCCTACAAGGCCCCTTTCTGCCAGAGCTATTGCAAATTTCCTTGGCAGAGCAGAAGGAAGATTGACCTCGGGATTTCATCCAATTTTTTAATAAACTTTGTTACTGAGGGACGAGGTCTTTCATCTGTAGTTTCAGAGAAAAGGGATGCAAAAATTTCTTCTTGATTCTCAGTGACTGGGGGAGGGGGGGCGGACCCTGTAATTGCAGGCCCGTTGGAAACAAAGGGAAAACAAAGCGGAGGGAGGGAGGGACCCCGAAGGCGGGAGTCCGGGGAGGAAGCGAAGCACAGGAGAAGGCGAGGGGCGCAGCCCTGCCAGGCAGGGCCTGAGGGCCGAAGGCAGGCGCGCGCAGGAGATTCAGATCGCCAGCCCTGAGATCCGCTCGATCATCATCCGGCTTATCGACCCCTTTAGTAGTAAAGGTAACGTGGTTTTCCTCTCATCTCTGTTATGTAATTTTATTGGGCTTGCTGGGATTTTATGTACAGGCTAAAGGATTTGGGTATGATAGGGTTTGTGGGATTTTATCGCGCTTTCTGGGATTTTATGTACAGGCCAAGGGATTTGGGTTTGATAGGGTTTGTGGGTTTGTCATGTTTTAGTGTAATAGTTCTTTCTATATTTTAATTTTATTAGATTTAAGGGTTTGATGGGATTTGTGAGTTTGTTATGTTAGTATAAATTTCAATATTTTGTTCTATTTAAGGGTAAAAAGGAGATTAAATAAGGAGAATTGAGGATTTTTATTTTTCATTTTTAGTTAAATATTTTGGAATTTTTTTAACTAATATTTTTGGGGTGTTTTTAAAATTGAGTTGGTTACTGGCTTGGTTTTTTTTTTTTTTGTATTTTTCTGGAAGATTTTTCAAATTATGAGAATATATGGCTAGGAATATGAGAAATGGAATTTCTCTGTTAAAATTGGGATCATCAAAGGTTCTAGAAATTTGGCTCAATTATCTTATATGAATTTGGTGCCTAGATTAACTATAACTTTAACAATAAATATATATATATATAATTAATATTACTCAATACAACTTAATGCTTTTATTTCCCGAACAATAAATTTATAAGACTACCGCTCAGAGAGAAGAATAAAGTAAATTCATAGTTATACAGCTCCAGACATAAAATTTCAGAATGCAGCACTTAGAAATTCTGGCAACCCAATGTGACCATGCGTTGTATTCTTCCTTTTTAGCTTTATTTTTGTTCCTGTCCATTTCATTGCAAGCTGTTTTAATTTTTTTATATTGTGTTTTTCCTGGTTGTAGTCTAATGTCATATTTGCAGGATTGTTTTTATTTCACTAAATTGCACAATGTATTTTCTTTTCAGCTCGGCTAAAAAGTCACTTGTGTATCGTGTAAATATTTCCTGGTGTCTTTGATCTTTTTTCATATCACTAGCTAGGAATTTACAACTTTTGATCCATCAAGAGCTAAATGGCCTTATGGGCAGACCTACCTGCTTTTCAAAATATGCAGTGCCAATCTAACCCACACTTTTGATTGATTCATTGAGAGCATAATGCCTTTATGTGCATGTCACAAACTTACCTGCTCTTCAAGGTTTGTAGTGGCAATTTAATGGGCTTTTACTGTTAATACGCCTTTCTCCAGCAACTATGTTAGACACTATTGGGAAGTGTGGTTTGGAGAGTTTCCAGGTTATCTGGACTGTATTGAGTCAAATTGTGAGTGGATAGACTGTGATAATTGAAAACTCATTGTGGATACCCTAAAAAGCGTAAAGTTACAATTCAATCTTGAGCTTTGTGAGTTTAAATTCCAAATCCATCAATTATGATAATCATCTTTCATTCTATTAAAATTATGTTCTTTTACAGCCTTGCAAGTTTCAGAATAATGGGTGTTTCATTTCGTTTGCCCTTCTTGGTTGCAGGTGAAGTATGAGGGTACGTCCCGGCGTTTCAATATCTACATTTTGGAAGGCAGACCACATATCTCTTTGAATGCCTTGAGATATAAAATCTGTGATCTTTTTAAGTTAGACATTAATTCCGGCTTTATTATCACTTACATAGACGAAGATAATGATATTATTGATATGGTGGATGAGGATGAATTACTTGATGCTGTGAAACAGAGACTAAATCCTCTTCGTTTAGAGGTATCGTTTACTGGCCAGAAAGATGTGGAAGCTATCACGAGATCTTCCAATGAAACATCCGCCCTCCAAAAAAATGCAATTCCTAAGGGGAACAATCAAACTTTGAATTCAATAAGCACATGTTTGGATGAAATATTAAAAAAATTATCTGAGCTTCTACAAAATACACAGATAAAATGTGTTGAGGATCCATTTCTTAAATATGCTGCACCTATGCCAAAGATGGCAGAAAAAATGGACAGTTTTAATAAGGATGTGGCTACTGCTAGCTCCATCACAGAAGGGAGCCAGGATTTGAAGCCATGCAGTGACACCCAGGCTAATAATGGCACAACTCATACACTGAATGGACAAGAAGATGGAAATGGTTGCAAGTTTCATGCTGGTTGTCATATTCTTCCTGGTCCTTCAGCACGCAATGATTGCAAGTTTCACGATGGTCGTCATATTCTTCCCGGTCCTTCAGCACGCAATGACTGCAAGTTTCATGCTGGTCATCATATTCTCCCTGGTCCTTCAGCCGGCAACGATTGCAAGTTTCACACTGGTAAGCATATTCTTCCTGATCCTTCAGCACCTCCCCTTTCTATAGAGACTCACTATAATCACAATTGTCATCATGGACTTGCGAATCTTTCAGATCCTACAGCATCCCCTGTCCCTTTAGACGTTTCTGGTAATCGATTGAGGATAACCACAAGGCCTTCCAAGATGACATTTCAAATCTTCCACAATGGAGTGCAATGTGATGGTTGTGGAATGAGTCCCATTGTTGGTGCCCGTCATGCGTCCAAAATGTAAGTGATGTTAATACATTACTGTTTATGTGCTATGGATTTGATGTCATTTATAAAAAGAACTAATATATAAATATGCATCTGCAGTAAGGATAACTACTCTCTCTGCCTTGATTGCTTCGTTGAAATGGGCAAGGATGATGAATACATAAAAATTGTTCATCCTTTGGAGAACACCCCTCCAAAATTTCCCAAAGAAGTGCAGTGCCATGGTTCTGGAATGAGTCCAAATGCTTGTTCGAG
This sequence comes from Pinus taeda, assembly GCA_000404065.3. Classification (NCBI taxonomy): domain Eukaryota; kingdom Viridiplantae; phylum Streptophyta; class Pinopsida; order Pinales; family Pinaceae; genus Pinus; species Pinus taeda. The sequence continues at coordinate 9,933 of APFE031498481.1, forward strand.
CTTTTCTTCTAAAATGTAAGTAAAGTTGATAGATTAAATTGTGTTTGCTTATTTATATGATTTCCTATTTAGATGAATGCCATTAATAGAACTATTGCCTTGACTCTGGGCATGCACCTGTAGGAAGGATGACTATGATCATTGCTATGATTCCTTCTATAAAATGGGCAATGAGGATCAATACAGAGGAGTTGTTTGTGCAGAAGTTGCAAATTGCTTAAGAATAGCCCATCATTATGATTCATGCAAGCTACAACACATTTACAGGGAAGGGTTAGCACACCAGGGAAAGCTGTTTGATACATGGGTAATGTCTCTATCAGAAGCATTTATATTATATCTTGTCTGCTACAATTTCAATGTACAATGCAATTTTGTTTATGCAAAATAGCCTTGTGCTTGTGGAAGTCCCCTTACTGTTCATGTAGCTAAAAAAGGTTTTCTTCTTCTTTGCAGTCCCCAGTAGGAAAAATGTACAATCAATTACCAGGAAATCTTAATTGTTGTTTCGTTAAAGATGTTACTGTCTGTGATGGAGCTCAATTAGCTCCAGGGGCCCATTTTACTAAGATTTGGCGATTACGCAATTATGGTAAATTGCCATGGCCCCAACATACCCATCTAGTGAGAATTGGGGGCGCTGATTTAGGAGCTGGAAATGAAGTCAACCTGGAGGTTAGTGGGATATATGTCTTTTAGTTCTCCTTGTATATGCATTTACCTTGGGATGACAATGTAGTGCTAGAGTAGATATGAACTTTTGGCTGTTACAGGCCATTAAAGTACACATTGGATATTTATTCTTGGGTGTAATATATTTAAGAACTGTGCAATACAGATTCAGGAGAAGGGTTGTCCGGTGGACGAGGATATTGATGCTGTCGTCCATTTTATTGCCCCTGTGGAACCTGGACCATATGTCTCACAGTGGCGTTTGATGTTACCTTCCGGTCAAATGTTTGGAGAACCAATGTGGGTATTTATTCAGGTGCGATGTTCTGTTAAGTGCTCTCATGTTATAGTATTGTTTGCATGGTATAGATATTCGCCCTTTTGTTTTATTCTTTGCAGAGAGATTGGCACTTAAGATTGGCACTTAAGATTGGCAGAGAGAATCTGCAGATGTAGATCGCTGAAAACAACAAATATGAAAAACTCTATCCACTGGGCTTCATTTCCGCGGATTTACTCACCATGTACCTGTTCGATGTGGTTGAACGCCTCATGCTGTGAATTATTCTCAAAGGCCACTGGCAGCTTGAATGAAGTGATGGTGAAAGGATTATATAGATTTGCTAAGCGGAAACGTAGGTTAAAAAAGACTCCTTTCAAAGAATGTGGTTTTGACTTCATCGATTTTGGGCAACGAAAGGGGACACAACATCCAGGTTTGGAGTATATATGCCAGGCATAGATTCTCTGTGTTGTAGTATCCCTATCGGCAAGAAATATAGCAGATAGTTGAAGTAGATAAGGTCATTTGTAAATCCCAACGTTGGGTGAGTAGATTTAGATAACATCGCAAACCAATGACAACATCAACTAGGTGGTGGACGAAATCAAAAGATGGTCACATAGAGCAAGCAAGACGCAGAGAGGATCAATGGAAACAAACTTTTTGTGGGTAACAACTGACCAGATCCATTTCATTTCTGTAAATCAACTATGTAGCCCTGGTGTCTTCTATAACTCGATCTTTGAAGGGGATAAAATCATTCAAATAGAGGTCAATTTGTAGAAATATCATGACAAGACAAAAGAAACCAGAAGTGGAGGAAAAGGCCTCAAGCTATATTCTCAACATTGTATGCATTTCAATGATGCAAATATGTAATATATTATTGGAACGAGAAACCAAAAAAAATGTACTTAGAAAAAATGGTCTTTTTGAAGTTTGAAATTGTATATAATGGCCTCAGGATGGGCCAAGTGCTTCTACTATTCTATCTTTTGATGATCTGGTTTTAAACAACATTTCTTTGAACAAGGATTGGATTTGTTCAGATTCAAATGTGCTTAGAAAAAATGGTCTTTTTGAAGTTTGAAATTGTATATAATGGCCTCAGGATGGGCCAAGTGCTTCTACTATTCTATCTTTTGATGATCTGGTTTTAAACAACATTTCTTTGAACAAGGATTGGATTTGTTCAGATTCTTAGTTGTTTAAACGTTGTCATTATCGTACTAATTTTACAAAAATTATACAATTGCAATTCATTTTCATTGTGATGTAGTCTTTTAGCTTTAAAGTGCACTGTTGTCATGGGATTTATTAGCTCTTATGTATTAAATCATACCAAGATAGTTTCAATTATTTGTTCTTAATAACTGAAATTTTGTCTTTTGATCATTGCATAAAAAGAATAAACCCTCTGATATCTTCAACCAGAAAGCAGTCTTCAAAAGAACAGAGCTAACCTATAGAAAATTTACTCTATTAATCTAAGTGCAGAAACTGCAAGTTCAGCAAACTACAATTTTTTCTCTTTATACTGTCATTACTTTGTGTGGGTGATCATATTTGCAACGCTCATTTTAGATATATTATAAGGCAGAGTTACATTTATTCTAAATAGTTAGGTGGTTTTATATATGGTTACAACTTTATATTTAGTTTGTATGTTGAATTAGGAAAAACATGGATATTTATATTTAAAATTTTGATTTAGCATTTTGATGAAGTACTTATATATAGACCAATTGTTTGGTTTGCAGTATTTCAACCCACATACTCAACGCCATGTTTCAATTGCAAAAATTATTTAAATGTTCTTTACCAACTTGATTGAGTCTTCCTGCTCCATCTTGGTATATGTAAAAAATTATTTACAAGGGCATTTATGTAACATTTTATTATATTTATTTGCAATCAGGATATTTTGTAAATTTTCATTTTTGTGATTTCCCTAGTTTGTATGCTACTTTGAAATGTAAATAATGTTGACAAGATGGTTATATATATATGAGTGGTCGTATTTATAATGAAAGTAGAGGGTTATGTTTTATAAATGTTAAATATGCGAAAAAAAATATATCTTTATTTCACCTGTCTTGTTCCTCCTTGTGATCTTGTACAAATACAGGTTTGTATTGGCTCTGCCAACTCAGTATAATTAGCTTTTGTTACATTAACATGAATACGAGCTTTTAATGGCTACGCCAACTCAGTATCATCAGGATTTGTTACATTAACATGACTTCCAACTCATTATAATTAGCCTTTATCACATTAACATACATTGATTTGAAGACGTGTTTCAACAATATCATTGCAGAGTTTTGAATTCTCACCAGTCGTTGGTGGTTGAGTTGAAGGCTTCAGAATCATATGCATGTTCCAACCCTGAGTCAGAACCTGACAAGGGGAATGACAAAGGGAAGCAAATCATTGATGCGGAGCCCAGCGCCACTATTGCCACTGCCAAGGTCCAGAAGAATGAGCCCAAATATCCAGAGGAGGGGAAGCATCTTTTCCACTCATAAATGTGGGTAAAGGGTTCACCACTACAATGCATTATCGACAATGACAGCCAAAATAACCTCATTTCAGTAAAGTTCATGAAGAAGTTGGGACTACCAACCATACCACACCCGCAACCGTACAACATCAGGTGGCTTCACCAAGGATGGGATCTCCGACTTCGCCCGTAGTGTCACCTTCCCTACAGTATCAAGCCCTTCACAGATGAGGTATTGTGTGATGTTGCACCTCTTGATGTTTGTGATGTATTATTAGGCCAACCATACTTGTGGAAGCCACAGTTTGTGTATGAGTCAAGGCCTCGTGCTATTATTATTTCTTTGGGTAGTTCATTATACAGGATACGCCCACCTACTGCCACCTCTTTGATCTCTGCTAAGAAATGCAACAAGATCATCTCCCAGACTAGAAAATTCATTTTTTATCTGCTTCACTCCCTCAGCAAGGGGAAGATCGTCACCACATCCATGACCCTCGTGAAGGGTTCCTCCACACAACATCAGTAGCATATGGATAAGGTCATGAAAGAATACGGGAACATCTTCTCCTCACCGACAGGGGTATCGTTGCACTGTTAGGTGAAACATTCATTTGATCCGACTCCTAGAGCACCTCTACCCAACGGGTCGATATATCGTTGCTCCATTAAGGGAAATGCCAAGTACAAGAAGCGACATGATCAACATTAGGTACCACACAAGTTTCAAGTGGGTGACAAAGTCTGGTTGTATCTATAGAAAAAACGCCTTACAAGAGCTCATCATAAGCTTAGACCACTTCAATATGGTCCTTACACCATTACCAAGGCTGTGGGAAACAATGATTTCGATCACAACATTCCCCCATTCCTTCACTTCAATCAAGTATTGAATGCGGACCGCCCTCGACCGTGCTTCCCACCATTACTGGACACCTCAAAGGTTGCAGAACAACTCACGAAGGACCAAGTTCAACAGAAGTTTCCTCATCTCATGGAGGAGCTCAACGCAATGGGGACCATTGATTCCTAAGGGGGGAGTAATGATCCACTTGGATGTTGGTGGCCACCCACATATCCCACTTGGACCCCCACAACTATCTCTTTCAGTTTTTTAGTTTCCTTAGTTGTAGCGCAATTTACTATTTTTGGCAGTTTTTCGGGTAGTGAACTTCCAGAGCCGTTTTGAGGCCCTAAACGACGTTTTTTTGGGAAAACTGGGAGCAACATGTTTTCATGGACTAATGCTTCTCATCCCAAAGTTGTAGTCCTCAGATAGATCTTTCTAACGAGGTATTGTGTGCGTCAAATGAAGATTGCATGCCAAAGTTATGACCCCGGGAAGGTGATGTACCAATTTACCCAAAATGGGGCCCATAGTTTAGCGCTTCATCTCCTAGGGTTAGGTTTTTGGATGTTTAGGGTTTTCCATTATTTCTCAACAATAAATAGGCCTTCAA
>APFE031498494.1:10584-46041 GCA_000404065.3 Pinus taeda
ATTTTTTATTTTTTATTTATTATTAAGGGGAGGGATATTACATACTCTCCCACTTTAAGGAACTTCGTCCCGAAGTTATGTTGAATTATGTATTATTGATTATTGATTATTTATTATTTTTATTATTTACTTCATGTTGCTAACACCCTCTGCTAAACTAGTATAACCAGCAGGCATCGAATGTCCCCAACACCCCGGGAACTCTCAAGGAATCTCTGTCATTTTTCCCACTTTCGGCACCAGGCTAAGCCTGACACGGTCTGTATCCTAGTCCAAGGCTGGCCCCAAGGCTCGCGCCTGACTCAGACCTCATCTGCCCCAAGGCAGGCATCCGGTCCGGTAATCGATGACCCCGGGCATCTTGCAAGGCTGGCCCACTTCCTCCACAACTACTAAGGCACACAGCCGCAGGCATCGAAGTCCTTTACATCCCTTCTAGACTTCGGCATCCCAATCCAATAACAGGCACCTAGCCTAGAACATCAAGCACTTGGCCTCCTCAAGATGGTCCTATAGCTCTTCAAGAGCTATCCATCAAGAGTTATACATAAGACAAAGGAACCACTGGCATATGTAGTGTTGATTGAGTTTGTCCCCAACCCATATGGTGTTACTTATTCTCTCTCATGCGTATGGGCTCACATGAGATCATCGAATAAACCGACCCTTTCGGCCCATTTGTGGAGTCCTGTGAATCATCACACCTCAACATGCAACCAATGCATTAGCTATACCATCATAGTATCATAGAAAATAATCCACATGTCAAGTCTTGCATGTCATCATGAGAACATTCATCATTTTTAATCACAAAAAAATAACGAACTGCATGCTCATGCATGTCATAAATTTGTATGTAACTATCACATGCTTCACCTCATGAAATACCATCATAAGTTATAACATCAACATAATTGTATCAAAGATATATCATGACTTCACGTAATAAATGAAACACATGTCAGTATACATCTTATCATAACATCATGATCTCTATGAATATCATACCCATTATGAGCATTCAACATCATTATATAATAATAGATAAATAAAGAAGCATCACATATACCCTCATACCATCACATCATGAAACATTATTAATATGATAACCATCTCAATACTTATCAAATATAGAACAACAATGCACTTTAAGCATTATTATCATGAACTGATTTCATTTAACAATGACTACTAACTATGAATTAATATTATTCAACATCCCTCTAAGATCTATGTTATCTGATACCATATGTAACAACCCAAAATAAATATCTAATTAACTTATTAACATTAAATTTAAATCAGAGTGGCACTTACCTAGCCAAATAACATATAATTAATTAACTAAATTCAAACTATGAAGAGTGCTTACCTATACTTACCTGTGGTAGAAGTAGGCTTACCGCAGCAAGGTTTTGGGGACGACTCTCCACCCAACCATAGGCTCAATTGCGCAAGGATTTGCTACAACTGGCCACCCCCGAGCCCTCAATCAACGTATTACTGCCAGTGACTCCTAAGTCTTAGAACACCATTCTCCTAAGAGAATGAAAGATAGAATTTTGGAAGATGGAATGCAAGAATACCTCTCATCTTCCTCACCATCTATTAAATAGAGCAACATTGGAAGGGGAACCACATGCACACACTCCATGTGTCTACATGCAACTTTGATTTTTAGTTTTCTTGTTTTATTTCTTTACTTTTCTTATGATTTTTAGCTTTCTTATTTTATTTCCTTCTTTTTGATAGCTTTACTGATTTTTTTATTGTTTTTATTGTTTTATTTCTATTTATTCTTATTCAAAGCTTTAGTATAGTTATTACTATTTTTATTTTTATTATTTTTATTTATTTTCTTGTATATTTTTAAATATCATTTATTATTTAACATTTATGATTTATTTTTATTTTATTATTTATTATTAAGGGGAGGGATATTACAACGGCCACGTGAGGCATCCCAACTGGCGATGGTTGCGTGAGCAGGACATTGGTATATATAATATATATATATATATATATATATATATATATATAATACATATATATATAATCCTTTATAACATTTTATAAAATTTAGATAAATTTTCTTTTAATTTTCATTTTTTAAAAGAGGAATTGAATGTTTTTTCATTCCTTTTTAAAAGGAATTACAAAATCCAAACATAATTACTAACCTACTTCAAAAGGGGAAAAGGAAACCTTGGATACAATTTAAAATTGATCTGTTCACAAATAAATTTATATTTTGTGAACATATACATTTTAAATTATTTTCCACGCTTCCTTCTCTCCCTTTGAAGTACGTTAGTGGTATATTTGGATTTTGTAATTTCCTTTTAACGACAGAGTGAAGTATAGTGGGTAGTAGTGTTTCTATTCACCTTCTTTTTTGTGTGTTTTTTTAAAGTTTGTGTATTTCATAACAATAATCAAACCAATGTATAGGTGGTGAAAAAGGTGAAAGGGTTTTTCCCAAAATATTTTTTGATTGACATGCTCAATAACAAGATCTCTTATGATTAAACATCCATGAAATCCCTGCTTCAACATGCCTACACAATGTAAAAAATGGTGATTCATTTATCTGGCTAATTAAAGGTTAGGTAAACATGTGAATGATGAAGAATATTACATCCATTTGTATATAAAGGTAGCATAATTAAAGACAATGACACCCAAACATGTCTCAAATGTAGTTGATCACAATTATAAGTAGTGAGTACATATGCATGAAAGGCGAGTGGAAAACGTGGTTGCCTGAAAAATAGAAATTAACTAAACAATTAATGAAATGAATAAAAATTCAGTCTAGCACAAACTCTACTTGTGTAACACCTTGCTTTCTCATCGTGTAATTATAATCACGACCAAATATCATTGTGAAATACGACAAAGATATTATAATGATTTTCAAAGTGTGACAAATATTTCAAAACAATGTATAATTTCATCTTGCTAAATTAATGAAGAAAATTCAATAAACAAATGAATGAAAGGTGTAGCAATGGTACCGGCCATGATACCACAAGTGAGAATTATTATGGGGATTGGGGAAATCATCTTGCATGCCAAGTAAAGTACCATAGGCAGAAACCATATTGCTAAAGTACCCAATTCAAATTCAAAATTGATTTCCCTCTTTCACCATTCTCCTAAAAAACGAATATTGTTGGGTAGTTGGGAAACCAACCACCCACAAGTATTGAGGTATGAAGAGACTAATTGGGAAATAAAAATTGTCAGAGGAGGGTACAACAGGTACCTATCTCGATTTGCTAGTTGTGACCCACGAAATTTCCTAATACAAGGCATAAGATTGAGAGTTTTCTTTGGCCAAAGGAGAGGAATGCATGTGGGGGTTGAAGTAGCTATTCTTCCGAGTGTGGGGATAGTGCTAAAGATATAAGTAGTGAAAAGGAAGAGTTTCACAAATCTAAGAGTACTCACAAGTGAAAAAATGAATTGACTCATGAGCGACTTTTCTAATAGTGTTTACAAATAGATACAACTTCCAAAGATAACAAAAAATCATGCCCAGTTGTGAAAAATCTAATGGGGTCCATTTTTTGGTGTTTGGAACTGTTAAAGTGTAACAATACCCCCTCCTAATCCTCACCCTCATATCAAATAAGAGGACGTGGTTACTATGCTGAACCAAGATCAAAGATGTCATTATGGAAATGTGGTCTAAAAATTTCGATATTTTCATTATTATTATTATATTTTTATTTATTTATTTTTATTTTTTTAATTTCTATAAAACTTCGCATAAATAATTTCATTGTGTCCACCTTATTGAGACAATTCTGGTGATAGAAAAATTTACCTCAATCTGATCTATGGATCAAGAGAGGTGCTCAGTATAGTCCTGGCAAAATAGATGATGCCACATCATCGTCTCAGTGACATGGAAGTCACATGACTATACCTTTGGCTAGCCTCCTATCATTGCATGGAAGATTGCTAATGGTTGCTGACTCATTCATGATTTGGGTCCCCCTTGAATACATATCATATGAATAAATATATATGATCTAAGAGCGTCAGCTAATGGAGACCTTCCCACTTTCTCAAATTCGTTACACCACACCAAGTCATTTACCTCCCTCCATTGAACTGTTGGGGGCTAGCATTTAGGCTTACATGTTATGGTAGGTCCATGCCTATGCACCACCAACTCCTCTCATTAGCTCACAATTCTTTATCTACACCTTGTTCCTTAGGCCCTTTTGCAATAAGCCATGACAATTCTTGCTTGGGCCCACACTACCACATCACCTTGGTTGAGTTCTCTTAAATCGTTCCTTTGCACACGTCTCGTTTGAACTCTAGGATGGAAAATTCCAGATCAGGTCACCCAGTTCTGCTTCACCACGCCATCCTAGCTGAAACTCTTGGTAAGCCTTTGTTTCTCTTTCAGTTGGATCTTCCAGGGTTGAGCCTCCCTTATCCCCAACTAAAATTCTTGATGAAATTTCTTGGTGCTATTTGCTTCATGCATTCAAGAAATATCATTTGTTACTCCTTGCTTCATTCATCCGGGGAATATCATCCAGTACACCCTATTCCATACGTGTGATAGTTTTTTTGAGGATTTGTTCCCTCCTTACACAATGCACCATTTACACATGAACTTAAGCATGATTCAATCGAGATGATTCCACCTAGATCTTGGGTTATAATGACTCAACGACTCTTAATCCTGGTCATTTCCAAAAGGATTCACCCCCTTCTCCCCATACATATCGCATAGTTGGTCTAAGCATGAATTCTACACATAGTGTTGAACCTAGTGGTTTATAATAGAATCTCCTCTTAGGTTATCCCCACAAAGGGTTTAATGAAGTGCTTTAGTACTCTTTACCAAACTTAGGGGACTTAGAAAATCTCATCAATAATAACTTAAGCACACAACCATGTTGTTAACAACCTTATCCACAACAAAAAAAGTGTTGACAGTGATGCTTATTAATCACCAATTCCACCAACCTCTTAGGCATACACAAAGGCTTAATTGGCCCTTGAAAGTAAATCACTATATTCCACTTCTTTACATCACACAAAGAGCTTCAACACTTCCTTAAGCAATTATACAAGGGTCTGAGTGTCCAAAACACACAATACCCATACAAGTGCTCCATGTTCTCACATAGATACGTTTACATGCATGACTCTACATGAAGGAACCTAAGTATTGATGCATACAATTAGGACCACACCCTAGAACTTTTAGGCCCTCATTCTCAACGAACCCAACCATCCCTCATGCAACAACATTAAGTAAGGCATTTATAATAAAATTCATGTAAGGAGGCGTTGATTATGAAACCACAACACTAAGGAAACACGCTTCAATAATTTAAAGATTTTAAGCACAAGAATATCAATTATTCTTCTTTCAACTAGCATCAAGAGGAAAATTTATATTCAAATTCGCTTCATGGGATCATACGATGTAAAATCACAACTAAAGGTAATGTGCATCAAAACATCATTTCTTCCTTATTATAGGAAACCATGAACGAATCATGCACAAATGAATCATTAGCTTGATATTCCAATAATTCAATAGTAAGGAATGCATTACTGAAGGCTTGAAGAGGACCCTCATATAAAACACCCAATCAAAAAAAATAAAAAAGGAGAGGAAATCCTCCATATTTCACCTTACAACACCACCATGCAATGAAAGCTTGAAATAAACTTAGTCAATAGATTGCAATAAGGAAAAATAAGTTCATGTTAAATAATTTCATGCTTAACTATTAATCTCACATGCTATCACAATGCCTTTAACACAATATCATAACACACCAACCAACTCTGTATATTAAAGTTACACAACCATGTCTCTTGTACTAATTTTAGCATTTCAAACCACTAATACAGGTTCATCCTTTAACATAGAAAATACGTTAGAAACACTTGTCTTATAAATATTCTTGGGCAACTTAGATTGGGAATACAACTCTCCAAACAACCATAGACATTTTCATCCAGGCTTATGTGCACTTGTCATCCCCAAGCTAGATTCCAGAGATTGAGATAACTTGCTCAAGGGATTGTATGTCAACTATCAATTGAAACAAAGACCCTTGAGGTCCTATTGCCTCCACCCACCAGCCAAACAAAAACTAATACGTCTTCAGGGAATCGATAGGACTATCACTCCTACCTTCCAGTTGTTCATCAACTAATGAGCCCCAGGGAATCTAGAGACAAGTCACTCCACCTTGAGCACATCAATAATGATTCCACCCACTAAGGGGACCCAAGAATCCACTGTAAAACTGAATGAAACAAGAAAAGGAGACTCTATAGCTTACGTTTGGACTTTAAGGGCTAAACCTCTACCCCAGGTTGTCAAGGGACTCTAGAGAAGCCCATCTCCACCCTCTAGCCCCCAAGGTATCCTAAAGTTCCCCCTCACCTAGAGAAATTCCTCCCATACTCCAAATGCTCAACCAAGAATATAAAAAACTCCTTTGAGAGGTCAAGAAATCATTGGATGTGCTCCCTATTGCAAGGTGTTTACAATAAGAAGAAAATCATAAACAATCATAACACAAGTTTGACATTCATATCTTGCAACATATAAATTTGAAAAATAATGGTGCACTCATATTAGCATAAAAGAAAATATAATACAATACCTCAATTCATCCCAATATGGTACATATGTTATAATTGCAACACTTCCAAGCAAGGATATGCTACCAAGTCCTAGCTAGGGAATTTACCATCAACAACTAACCCTAACCAATAATACCACAACCTAGCAAGACATTTTCCCAAGCTCCCCTAGTTGCACCAAAGGCTCCACAAAAAGCTAGAATCACAATAAGTCCACCCTAGGATCTCCCACTCACATCACACCTTCAAAGGAATTCATGTGCTTTCATCAAACACTTCGACACTTCTCTAAGGTTTAATGCTGCAAATCCTTGGCCTTGGTCACACCAAGACTTCAACTCTTATGCTCCAAATGTTCTTTGAAATTTGTCTTACACAATCGTAGTGCACCAATTCTTCACCTAATCCTTTCAAGTATTTCACGGCACAAAAAAAAAAAGCTTAAGTTCAACAAGAAGATATAAATAATCTAATGACTAATTTAACCTAATCACGAATAAAAACCCATAATATTTGGATAAAAAACATTAGATCATCCCTCAAATTGAAAAAATAATGCTACCCTATTTTTAACAAGTTTTTGAGAAGGTTGAATTGTAACCTCTACAACCAATATACACAATATCATTAACAAAAACATTAAACTGAACCTTCAGATCAAAAAATGGTGTTACGAATGGTACATTTGTTTTTCGTGTTAAAATTACAACTTTTCTGAAATCATAGGCATAATGGCCATGTTGGGATGGGGTCCCCAAGGGCAGAATGGAATTAATTAGTCATTTTTTGTATACAATTTTGTAAAAGATGTATAGTCTCCGTGATTTGTGGAAGCGGAGCACGTATATGAATAAAAGTCAAAGGGGCTTAGCCCCTTGTTTTAAGTAAAGTTTTGAGTCGGTTTTGAGATTCACCCATGGTCCACGGACCATGGTATTGTATGGAAAAGTCTATAAATGGCAAGTCTTAGCGAGTCTAAGGATAAGTTTGACATAATTTTTTGGATAGAGAATTGAGTTGAAGAGTCTTGGGCAGGAAATAAGGCAGGAAGGCCTGCTTCCAGCGCTTAGGTAGAGAAGGGAAGGCTCCATAGTTAAGTGCACGAACGCTTAAGTAAAGTCTGCAGTTGAGTGCGTGGAACCCTGCAGCTATGTGCGCAGGGTATTTTGAGTATGTAATCTGTGAATTGAAGATTAATAAAGATAGTTTTCCAAAGAATTATTGAGTATTTTTGTTTACACCTGTTAATGTTATATGCAAATAATGAATGATATGTTTTATGAATTACTGATTGAATGCTACGTGATTATCTTGAATCTATCCCAATAATGTACGCAATGAATGTTTATCAACTCCCGTGAAGTTTCTGGTGATTTCTCTTATGTTTTCTGATGAATTAAGTAGATATGCATGACTTCCAATTTAGAATTGCTTTCTAATGCACATAAGTAGGTAAATTGACTATTAAAGGTCTGCAATGACTGATCATGGACCTTCGCGAAGGTCTGACGGCCGTTTTAACAGAGTCACAGTAACGAGCCCTAGAAGTCTATCGATCTGTGCGGAGGTAGATCCAAGGTGCTGGAAGACATCACACTAGTCTCTGGAACCAGAAACTTGGTTCTTGCATCCCCCCATACTGCTTCGGGTGAGATTGCAACCTACACTATGCAGGTTGTTGTCGAAAGGGCCATTAGTGTAGGGCTTTGTTGGTTGGCACAACTAACTCTGAACCTGGGTCACGACCACCTAAGCCAACAAATGGTTCTGTTTCTGGGATAGGGATCTGCTTAAAGAGATGTGTGATGTCACATCATTGGAACCTGACCAAGAAAGAAATTGAAAAGTTTTTGGATCATAAAATTCACGAGTTTGCAGTGCAAGAAAATAGGAATCTACGCCTGTCAAAGGAAGAGTGGTTGAATAGATATCTGTATCCAAAGATACATGATATATTCTTCTGCACCTTCCCAATTGGTTAACTAAATTGACAGACATTCAAGGAAGGTGGAAGCTTGATAGTCCTATAGTGTGGATTCCGTAATTAGTGTGACGACTAGAAGCCTTTGAAAACAAGATCGCACGGGCTGTCGATCATTGGCTCGATCGAATTCTAAGAGGATTTATTACAGAATTTGCAGTTGATATCTTAGTCAGTTATAGTGAAGCAGAGCAAAGAATCTTCAAATGACCACAAGGTAAGTATTTAAGATAATTGAATACTTGGATTAAAATGATATTATGTGAAAAACGGGTAATGCCATTACCTTTATGTTTAGAGCTATGTGAAGTGGAAGATTCTTTAGAAATCACACAGGATCAGGACCAGAGTATAGCCCATTGGTTGGTCCTCACTCGAGTGATGACAAAGGGGTGGTGCAGAGTATGTCGCAAAGTGTTGTTCAACTAATAACTCAAGGTATTCCTAGGACAAATCATCCATTCAATCCACCTCCACCTCCACCTCCACCACATACACCTTCACCCACACCTCCACCTGCACCGCCACCATTCAACATGGCGAACACAATGAATATTCCGATCTTCAAGGGCATAGGAAGTGAAGATCCAGAGCAATTCTGGTTTGTTGTGAACGTTGTGTGGACAACACAATAAATCAACAATGATAATATAAAGAAGGTGTAGTTGGTTACCGCTTTGCAGGATCGCGCGCTAACCTGGTACATTAAGTATTGCGCTGATAATCCTTGTGCAACGCTAGCAGAGAATAAGACAACTTTGAACAAAGAGTTTAGTAAGCCCAAATCTGATTCACAGTCGATGATTGAATTTAAAGAGATCATGATGAAGTTTGAGGAGACCCCTTGGGATTTTGATCAGAGGTTAAAGTTCTAGATCAGACAGGCTAACATGTAGATCTCAGATAACTAGCATCGCGCTTGGTTTATAGCATCGATTTTACTCCATTTGAGAATCACTCTATCACAACAGAAGATAACAACATAGGCAAAGGCCCTGGAAATCGCAATGAGGCTACATGCATCACCTATTCAGGACACGAACCCAGGGGTGCAACAGATACATTCACAATTAGCAAGCTTGCACCTAGAATTACAAAGTTTGAAGAAAGACAATGAAACTAAGCTTGACACATGCACATAAGTTTGGTGTTTGAATTGCAAGGGCCACGGGAATGATAAGGATCATTGTCCTGTGTTCGCGAATTATATTATGGGGGGGCAATCCCCTCGAGGCCAGAAGCCCTAGCAAGGCCAAGCACGTGGGTCGTGCTATGGTGTGCCACTTGTCAAGTTACTGGGAAACACATGATGGATAATTTCCATTTACTTCAGAAATTCATTCAGACACCCCAACAACTATTATGTAATTTTTGTAAATTTGTGGGCCACGATGAGCGCCACTTTCGAAGCTATGAGCTGATGATGGAAAGAACCCCGACTTACGGTATACAAGCAGAAACTAGACCTCTGGATCAAGGTGCAGGAGGGGTGTGTGGAGGTTTTCAAGGTCCAGGAAGGGGCCAAGGAGGAGGATCTGGTGGAGGTCACAGTTAGATTATCTGCTATAACTGCAGACACCCAGGGCACTATGCATGAGAATGCTAGAATCCTGCACACCCATCATGTCAATACTGCAGGCAGTTGGACCATACCATAGAAGAATGCCCAGTGTTAATATCTAAGATGCAAGAGAAGAAAATGTAGCCTCAACCACCTACATAGAATTTATAGATGATGAGGGCTAAGCCCCGTGAAGAAGATCAAAACATTAATATTGTGCTGAGAAGCGAAGTGATGACTGGTGCAGATAAAGGTAAACAACTTGAGGAGGATGGATGGGTCTGCAAATCTCCTAAGAAAGAAGCAACCTTTGATCTTGAGCACGCTAAGTAAACATTTATGGAAGCAAAGAAGAGCTTCGCTGAGGCCTCCACCTCAGGAAGCCAAGGAAAGACACTAGAGACTAGTACTACACAAGAAGCTGACCATTCTGTGTGTACTACATTTTTGGAGACCTGCATGAAGTTGTTGTGTGATAGTAAAGCTGTGGAGGGACTGCAGGAATTAATAAATAAATGCACCATTAAAGAAAAGGCCCCTGATGACCACCGTGTGGTTAGAAAGATTGGTAAGCATAAGGCACGAATAGGGCGAGAGATGCAGTTAAGATCGCATATAGGTGATTAGGAAATGGACCAGGCCATCTTGGATCTAGGGTCCGATGTGAATGTTCTACCGAAACAGACATGGGAAAGGATAGGGAGACCTATGTTGCAGTAGTCTCCAATTTAGCTCAGGATGGAAAATCAACAGAAAATCATACCCATGGGATGGTTATATGGAGTAACAGTTGATATTGAAGGTGCGAGTGCAGTAGCAGACTTTGAAGTTATAGAAATTGTCGATGATAGTAATCCCTACCCCGTGCTTCTAGTAATTGATTAGGCATTGATATGAATGGGGTCATTACTTTGAAGAAAAGGAAAATGTTGTTTGAAAGAAATCACTTCGGGTTATAGTGCCATTGGATCTTGCAGAAGGGGCGCGCTATACTGAACCAGTTCGCGACTACGAAGAAAGTGACGACGAGCTGGATCAAATTTACAAGATAACAACGCAAGATCAGGACTAGATCAATCCAAAAACAGATGTATGTATTTCATGGGACTAGGAGATTTCATGCACCTCTGATTCAAATAAGGAATTAGAGCATTGGAATAATCACTTACATGAAGTTTCTACATTACGATGCAATTTGATGGAAAAGTCGTTGTGCTGTGTTTTGGCGGAGGTAATAAAGTTACCTTATTATGATGGTTTAACTGACGTAGATATATTTCTAAATGATTTTGAGCACAAAGTCCCTAAGGACCACCGCTTTCAAGCATTGGAGTTGGTGTTGCCTGCTACACTCGCATGATGGTGGGGTACGCACAAGGATAGTTTTGTAGGATGGAGGGATTACGGGTACATGATGAAGGTACGATTGGGAATCCTAATTCAAGAATGTCTGAGAAGTATAGTGGGAAGGATGATCCATATGATCACCTAGAAAAGTGGACTAAGGTATGGGGGACGAAACCGCAGCCTGAATGGTTGCATACCCTTTTTCATACCCTGGATATAATACCCATGAACTAGTACCTCGAAACAGAGCTCTGCCACAGTACTGAGGAATGAGATGTATTGAAGGAAGGTTTCTTATTAACTTTCAGCTTTAAATATGTATTTGCAAGAATCGATGAAGCGCTGCAAGAGATTAAAGCGATTATCTTCATAACACCGAAGGAACCTATGGAATGGACCCAACCAGACTGGAGCACCCAACTGCGCCACCATTGAAATGCTATAATGTGACCACTAAAGAGGAGGAAGAAGATCCGAGGAATATCAATATTCCAGAGACAGAAGGGCATTGCGAACTTGAAAGCCAACAAATAGAGAACCCGAACATCTCTGCTCCTTTGAAAACGAAGCAAGTAAACATTGGCACCGAAGAGGAACCGAAGTTTGTGAAAATTGGAGATTATTGGGATGACGCTACAGTGGATAAAGTTGCTAAATTACTTCATGAATACCATGATATCTTCCCCACTAAGTTTTTGGATTTAAAAGGCATAATCAACGATTCGGGCGTTATGAAAATCACATTGAAGCTGAACACGAATCCTGTTAAACAGAGGCCTTATTGCTTTAATCCTAGGTATAAGGAAAAGGTTCACCAAGAGCTAGATAAGATACTGGAGGCAGGTACCATAGAACCTGTTGAAGAATCTGATTGGGTGAGCCTGATGGTGGTCCAAGAGAAGAAACAAAAGGGAAAAATAAGGATTTGTGTAGATCTGTGGAAGCTTAATGATACATGTGCTCACGATCCATTCCCAATGCCATTTATAGACAAAGTGTTAGAAAATGTTGGGGGCAGGAGGCCTATTCCTTTACTGACGGGTTTTTGGGGTATCATCAAATCAAGGTCACACCAAAGGATAGGAGAAAAATGACCTTCACGATGAGTGGGGTTGTTTTCAGTACACTGTTATTCCATTTGGACTAAATAATGCGCCTGTGATATTTTCCCGCGTAGTTATAGTGGCATTCAAGGAGTTCATTCATAAGTTTATGGAAGTATACTTTGATGACTGGACGATATTTGGATTAGTGAAGCGCCATGTAGTGAGTCTGCGCCTCATGTTGGATACACGTCGAAGATACCAGATCGTGCTGAATTTTAAAAAATGCATATTCTGTGTTCCTTTAGGGATCTTGCTGGGTCATGTTGTGTGCAAGCAAGGATTGATGGTGGACCCTGTAAAAGTTGCATTGATTGTGAACTTGGAGGCCCCTAGGAATGTTAAGTAACTGCGCGTGATGATGGGACATACAGAATGCTATAGAAAATTTATCAAAGATTATGCTCAAATTACCACACCTATGGAGAAATTGCTAAAGAAGGATGCAACATTCTGTTGGGACGAAGAGTGTCGACACAACTTAGATGTGTTGAAAGAAAAGCTAGTAACTGCACCAATCTTGGTATTTCCCGATTGGAAAAAGGAGTTTCACGTACATGTGGATGCTTCTTGTATTGCGTTTGGTGTAGTGCTAATACATGTCGGTGAAGGGGAAATAAACCATCCTATAGCCTTCACAAGTAGGAAGTTATCAAAGGCCGAGAAAAATTATTCAATGACTGAGCGCGAAGGTCTAGCCATGGTCTACGTGCTGCAAAAAATTCAATCATTATCTGTTAGGGGGGGAATTTTAAGATGTATACATATCATTCTACCTTAAAATACCTGGTTAGCAAGCCTGTGTTGGCGGGGGGAAATTTGCATATGATTGCTATTATTTTAGGAGTATGACTTTGAAGTCATTGTGAAGCCGGGGAGGTTAAATGTGGGACTTGACCATCTGTTGCAAATCGAAACATGCGAAGAACCTAGTAATTTTGAGGAAGGGTTGCTAGATGCACAGGCCTTTACGATGCGTGTAGCGAATGACCACTTTCCATACATTATTCACTTCTTAACTACATGGATGGCACTGGAAGGATATACATATCAACAGAAGAAGGAATTAGTAGTGCGTGCAACTAATTTTTTAGTCATTGCGGGACACTTGTACAAGATGGGGGCAGATGAAATACTGCGAAGATATGTGCTAGACTTTGAGCGTGATAGCATTCTCGCCTTAGTGCCAACTCTAATACAGTGGAATCCAATCTAGTGACATAGGTGTAGGTGACAGGGGGTAGATATTTTCAATTCTGCCTCCGGTGCCATAGTAGCTTGAATTTCTTTGATGTCTTGGACACAATAATGTTACCTCTGACAGGTCCTTCAATATATTCCATGAAACTATCATCATATCTGGCTCTATGTAACATCTCCTTATGGAAGTTGTACATTGCTAGAGGTGGAGATGTTGAACCTAACTAGATTGATTTATCAAGTTTCATGTACTAAAGAGTTAAGCTTCACTAGATTATAGATTTATCAAGTTTCAAATGCCTTGAGTTAAGCTTAATCAAGTTTCACTTACCTCAAAAGTTAAACTTAACTAGATTATAGATTTATCAAGTTTTACATAACTAAAGTTATTAAATTCTAATATGTTTCCAAAATTTAACATCAAAATAAAGATGCTAAAAAGTACTAAACTTAAATGGACAAGTACAATCCAGCAAAAAATTCCACAAAGGGATTAATAGGAGTATTATGGCCTATAACAACTGCAATAACAAAGATGTGATAATTGCATCTGATCTCGTTGTTATTATTGTCCAATCATTAGTCCTCAAAATTTAAAGAAAGTTTTAAGGACTGATTTTCGTTTAATTGTAATTTTAACAAAAGCTTTAAGTTTGACTTCTTATTTGAAACTTCACTTCTTCCAAAGAAAGATATCTAAAAGTTTATTGGAAACTTCAAGTGAGGCACGATATCCAAAGTTTTTATATAAAGTTTGAAATGAAGGGAAGGTTGGGGTAACTTGGCATTTCCAAAGTTATTTTTCTCCATAGTTTTTTCCAAAGTCTGAAAGGAAGAGAAGGTTGGGGTAACTTCACATTTCAAAAGTTATTTTTATTCAAACTTCAAAGTTTGAAATGAAACTAATGCATAATTTTGCCATTTATTTTTCTATTTGCACATGTTTTCTTGCAAAAATAGAAACCGAAAGAAGGAAATTTGAAGTACAAAACTTTCTTCTAGATATTAATTTAGTTTATTTTTCCACAAAATCATGAACAAAATTAGCTTACAATGGTATAAAATAGCCCTTTCAGAGATTGCTATCATTTATTATCTATAATTTTCACAATAAAATGTTTGATCATTCAGGTTGTTTGTAAATTTCAGATACTAGCGAGAAGAAGCAAGAATTGAAGCTTGGATAAATCTATAGACTTCCAAAGATGAAGTTGAAACCAAAAAGCTTGAGGTATAGGGAGTGTGCCTATAAATATTTGTACACATTTACAAATATTTCCATAATTTTGGTTGTTTACAACATTTACAAAAAGTGAATAGATATGTTGATATTTAGGTCATTGACATAATGCACACAGTAAATGTTATTGTGCAGGTAAGTCTGCATATATTTGTAAGCATTATAAAATGCATCACTTGAAAAGGACACATCAATGCATTTTTGACTAAAAGTATTTAAATTCCCATGAAAAACGCAAATTCATTGCCATTCATTCCAAGTTCATTTTAACACAACTCACATACAAACTATTACTAATGAATTTCTACAATTAATTTACATATTTCAAATATTAATAATACTTCTACATCATTTTAACAAAATATACATTTTGCAGGTTCATTACTGCTTCTTCAAGTCTTTGATGTCTCCAACAAGTTTTGATGCATTTTTAAATATGGAATGACAACCATGATGTTGTTCATAATGTTATATTTATTTTTTCACTTCTTCCATTACAATCTACTAGTATTTTTTCATTAAAACTTAAAAAAGCATCAATGAAGATCAAGAGGCAATCTTTGCTACACACATTATACTGTCTGTAAATTTCACATGATGCAAATCATTTAGCTTTATCTTCAAACTTTACATGCAATCTTGTTTATTAATTATTATTTTCAATAACCTTTCCCATGTCGAGATTAATCCTCAATTTCCCCATATGTCAAAAAGTTGCGCCATAAATAGATAGCATATGGAAAAATAGCATAAATAAAGAAAAATATCATATGTTATGCAATCTTCTATCCCGTAAAATTGTTTAAAAATTAAAAACAATAAACCTTAAAATAATATACTGTAACATGTTGACATAAACAGTAGCAACGACATGGATAATGGATAACCTCTACATGACACTATTATTATTTACAAAATATCCATATTCGGAATACTCACAAGTAACTCAAAGATATAGCTGCAACTGTAATTCATTATCCTCCACCCTTGCTTTCAACAATGTCCATTCACATGTTGCTATTCTTCCTCATTTTATGCTTTACAACGTTTCCTTTGCAACATCAGGTGCAAATGCTAGTTATGAAATATGCATGAAAGTGTGTTGGCTTAGCAAGCTTATGAATTAAGTAAAAATTCCAAGATACTTCAAGATAGTGAACAGATAGTGAACACCACTATCCCCAATAGTGGAGTGTTAGAACAACCAATTGTTCCTCCAAAAGAATTATCTTCCTCTCTAATGCTTCGTAATAGGAGCCAAGATGAAAATTCATTTACATGAGAAATGAGGGAGTCTATATAACAAATGTGGTGATCCATCACCTCCCTTGTGACTTTTGGACTACCCTCATGACTGTTTGACTTCTTAATGACCTTTCGACTTCCTTCATGACTTTTCACATTACATAAATGACTCTTGGACTTCCACTTTACATTACATTACATTCAGAGAAAACAATCTTTTTTACCATGCAGATAAGATTTTTATTAGTTGACTCAACAAGATCGTTCCCCTATGAGTAATAATTAGTTGAGTTCCTTAATACAATACCATTTTCCAATGCAAAATCATAAATTTTTAACGATGAAAAGTACGTTGCATTATTAAAAACAAGTGAAGTCAGAATGCCAAACCTAGTAATAATATTTTGTTTGATGAAGTTGATGACTTCCTTATCACTCACTTGCTTGAGGGGAACTACTTTTGTCCACCATGTGAAGTAATATATATCAGTGAGAATATAATGGTGCTATTTCGATGAATGCAAAAATATCTCACCGATAACATCTAAGCCCTGTTGTTGAAATGGTTCTTTTGTAGTGATGGTATAAAATGGGGCGACTACCTTATTTTCTTAGCCATCACATCTCTCATAGACCAGACACTTTCAGGCATAAGCATGAACATCTTTGAAAAGTGTGGTCCAATAAAAACTGACCCACATAACTATATGTGCCATTGTGTCACCTGTGAAATGTCCTCTAGCTAGTCTGTCATGCAGGTCACACATAACCTTTTTTGAATCTGGTGGTTTGAAGCATTTCATCAAGACTCCATTGTGGTGCTTTATGAAAATCACTCCATGTATCAACTAATAAGATATAGCTTTCAATTTGATTGCCCTCTTTTTTATTGCATATAATTGAGAGGGAAGAGTATTGTGCTCAAGATATTGCCGCACATCTGTGTACTAAGAAGATGGTGTATTAGTGGGGTCATTATGTTTGATATTGTACATTTCAATATCCTGCCCTCATCCATAAGAATCATCTTCTGGTGCATTTAACGCTTTAGCTACTAGCTGGCAAAGACCATGGCCTTTGATGGTGTGAACTTGTTTGAACTCAAGATCGTACTCGTGTAAGCTAGTCATCCAATTCGCTATTCTTTCACCCAGCTCTTTGATCCGAACTTATGTAGGAACACAAAGAATTAAAGATATACACATAAATATAGAGATGTAGCATAAAGAAACTTCATTTCATTAATATCAAAGAACTGAAATTTGCTTACACACAGAAATGGAAATAAACTAGCTTGGGTGATGGTAGCTTGTCTCTGAGGAGAGATGTGGCGGCTACATGCCTATGAACTGTGTTACAATGAGGCTCAAGGGCATTTTTATTATTGAGCAACAAGGGAAAACCTTAAAAACCCAAAACTATAACCCCAAGAGATGGAACACCAAGAGTTTGTGGGCCCCATTGGGGTTAGTTGGGCAGGCAACTTCCCGGGGTCGTAAGTTGGTCATATTATCTTTGTTTGGTGTGTACGATACCTTTTTGGAAATATCTCTCTAAGTACTACAATATTTTATATAAGCCCTACCCATGGCCATGGACCTATTACGAACCTCAAAAAAATGTTGTTTAGGGGGCCAAAACTGCTTCGGAAGTTTAGGACCCAGAAAAGTGCTAAAAATAGTAAATGTTGCTATAAACAAGGAAACTAATGAAACCAACTAGAGGTCTAGGTGAAATAGGTAGGTGGCCACCAATATCCTCCTAGACCAGTCCTCCTTCCTTAGGAAGAAATGGTCCCCACTGCATGCATATCCTCCATGAGGTGAGGAAATTTTTGTTGAACATGGTCCCTAGTGAACCACTAGCCCTAGTGAAGGAGTTGGCTCACTTTGACAACTCAATATAGCTGGATTCCCTATTGGTGAGTGTTCTTGATCTGTGTCTCCATGATTCGATCAGTTGTGGCTTATTCCATGTTTTCTAGATTTAACTTTGTTGTTGTGAGTTTTACTTTAATGTCGGATGTGTCCAATAATGGTGGAAAGATGGCCGAAGGTGATCCACATTGAATGTTAGGTGGAGTCCAAGGAACGGTGGAATGCTGAGCTTGAAGGACTGATCCCTTATAGCCTTGGTGATGGTGTATGGCCCATATCGAAGTAGGTGAAGCTTGCGGTGGGTCCCAACGAGGTGTTCCTTTTGCAGATGTAGCCAAACTTTGTCGCCCATCTGGAACTTATGTGGCACCCGATGTTGATCCTAGTGGTGATTGTACTTAGAATTGACTTTGTCCAATATGTCATGGAACTGCTAGCAGATGTGATAAATGTGCTCAATAAAGTTTTTATCCCTATCAACTTCAGACTAGATATGAGCCAAATCTTCTTGAATAGTTGCAAATGGTATGACCGCATCAATGGGACATAATGGTTGGAATCTCAATCCCACCTGAAAAGGGTTGTGTCCAGTTGAGCTATGGAGAGCTCTATTGTAGCTTTGTTGGACATAGGGGATGCTTTCATCCCATGTGCGTGGATGCTTTGAGTTGTACATGTGTAGAATGTTTATGTTCATCATGTTGATGACCTCTTTTTGGCTATCAGTTTGGGGGTGGAAAGTCATGGACGTATTGAGCTTTGTATCCATGATCGACCGTAGACTTGACCAAATTGTACTTAGGAAATTACTGTTCCGATATGAGATAATGGATTTTAGGATACGAAAGTGTACCCACACTCATTCAAATAATAGCTTAGCAGTGGATTCTGCTGTGATACTCTTCTTGCATGCCACTAGAATTCCCATCTTAGAGAATTTGTCGGTGACCATGAAAACATAGTTGTTGCCATGCTTAGTAGAAGGAAGGCCCAAAATGTAATCCATGGAGATGGATTCCCAAGGATGACTAGGATTAGGTAAAGGAGTATCTAGGCCTTGCTTCTTGATGGTTGGTTTGGAAATGGCACAGGCAGTGCAGGATTTGATGTACTTCCCAACATCTTGTCAAAGGTTCAGCCAATAAAACGCTTCTGCAACACTGCCACTATCTTATCTACCCCGAAATTTCCAGTGACCCAACTATAGTGTGCCACCCAAATCATATTGGCACGCTCTCTTGAAGGAACACAAAGGTGTCCGAGGTGGCATAATAATGCATCTTGGAGGTGAAAATTTGGAACTTTCTTGCCTTCTAGGACCATCTGGTATGTGTTGCCGAATTTTGGATCTCTCTTGTAAAGATGCATCCACCCCACAGTCTCGTGCCCATAAGAGCCGAGCACAGTGGTCAGTGCCATGACCGGTGGTCGACTATGGTAGTCTACAACATTGTTGGTGTTGCCCTTCTTGTACTTAACATTCAAATGGAACTATTGTAGGTATGTGTACCATTTCTGATGGCAATCATTTTACAACTTCCCTTGTGCCTATATGAACTATAGGTGTTAGTGGTCTGTGTGGATTATTGATTTCTTCCCCATTTTGTAATGCTTCCATTGTTGGTAGGCCTACATAGTGGAATACATCTCTTTGTCATAAATGGGATACTTTCAGACTATGTTTGAAAGTGTATCACTGTGATATGCCATTGGATGCCCCTGCTCAGTAAGAGCTACACCAATAACATAGTTGGAGGCATCCGTCTTGATCTCGAATGATTTTTGTAGGTATGGTAATGTGAGAACTAGTGCAGAGCAGAGGTGATGCTTCAACTCAACAAATTCCTCCTTTTGTGATCCAGATCAAAAGAAATTTTCTTTTTCTCCTCCCTTTTTGACTTGACTCAAAGGCCAAGTGATATGAGAGAACCCCAACATGAACCTATGGTAGAAGTTGGCAAGACCTAGAAAGCTACAAAGCTATGTTAAAGTGGTTTGGGCTAGCCAATCCCGAATGACTTGTATATTGGCTAGTTCCACATGCACACCCCACTTATTAATGATGTACCCAAGATATTGAACCCAGGTCATTACCAAAATTAAAATTTCTCCAAATTGGCACACTTGTGTTACCTCAAGGTTTGGAGGACATGTCAAATATGGTGGAGGTGCTCTTCCCAACTCTGGTTGAAGATCATAATGTCATCCAAATACACCACCATGAATGAGTTGGTGAAGGGTCGCAAGATGTCATCCATCGGCCTCATGAAGGGTGCGACAAAATTCATCAACCCGAAAGGCATGACCAACCATTCGAAAAGGCCCTCCTTGGATTTGAAGGTAGTCTTCCACACATCGAATGGTTTGATCGATACCTGGTGATACACAGACTTCAAGTCAATATTTCTAAAATATTTGGCTCCCTTGAGCTGGTCCAAAAGGTCATAAATCTATGGGATTAGATACCTATTCCATATAGTGATCTTGTTCAACACCTGATAGTCCATACAAAGTCTCTAGGTATCATCCTTCTTCTGTACCAACATGATCGGGCTCCCACAGGGTGATGAACTTAGCCTGCTATTCGATTTTTGCAATAGCTCCTGAATATGCCTCTTGATTTCATCATTCTCCATAACATATCATCGATAGATCCGTCCATTGGGTAACAGTGCACCCGGGATCAGATCGTTGGAGTTCTTAAGCTGACGGTGTAGAGGTAACCCTATGGGTGAGGTAAATATGTCCCTGTACTCCTCCACAACCTTGTCCATTTGTTGTTGTCGTGCGTAGGAGCCCTATCTAGTTGTCTTAGCCACAATGTTCTTCTTTCCCTAAGGGTGAATCATAAGGAAAACAAATTTCCTGGTCTAGGAAATGATCTTTACTACATTTCTTCACAGTGATCAAAGAAATGGTGGTAGGCGATGCTACATCTAGTATCTTGTACAACTTATTACCCAAAGTAATAATAACAGTGCGAGGCCTAGAATCATACACAACATGTCACTTCCACAAGTATGGTTGGCATAATAATACATCACAAACTTCAAGAATAGCAACATCACACAATACCTCATTTGTGAAGAACTCGATGTTGTAGGGAAGGTGACACTGTTGGCTGATGCAAACATATCGCTCTTGGTGAAGCCACCTGATGGTGTATGGTTGCAGGTATGGTGTGGTCAGTAGGCCTAAACGTTCCACAACCTCTGCTAAAAGGAGGTTATTTTGGCTTCCATTGTTGACAATGAACTACAGTGGAAATCCTTTGCCCAAATCTATTAGTGGAAGAGTTGCTCCCCCTCCTCTGGATCTTCAGGTTCATCCCTCTAGATATTGGTGGTGGAAATGGTGGCACTAGGCTCCACATCGATAATGTACTTTCATTTTTCATTCCCCTTAATAGTTTATGAATCAGATTCAGAACACGCCTTTGATTCAGAAGCCTTCATCTTAACACCAGTGACTTCTTGGCTCAACACTCGCTTGTGTTGTGAGTGGGGATATTATGGAACTCACACCATTTCCTTATGTCCTTCTTTGTCTTTGTGGTGTTTTTATTTTCTTACAGATTCATTGGGTTTTATTGGGTCATGCTTCCTTGGATTTGTCCTTTGGTCTACAGTTTGGGCACACCTTTCCCTTGCTTCAGATTTGCAGATCCAAAGTCTCTCTTCTTCTATTTAAATTTCTACTGGATCTTGACAACGTATCGATAGGTCGTTCCAAGTGAGGATATTTCCAGGAACTCCATCTCATCCTGTATGTACTTGTGTAGACAACCGTTGTACTTGAGTACCAAATTCCACTCAGAATCCTTGATACGTAGCTTCGTGTGAAGAGTATGGAAAACATTTGGGAACTCCAACACATCTTGGTCCCTTCCATGCCACAGCGTGGTCTACTTTATGTATTTATATTCATAGCTCTTGACATGGTAATATTGTTCCTTGATGGCATCCTCGAAATAATTCCCTCTCATACTTTTGTTCATAGTAGGTCTTCCACCAGTCCTTGACACGCAGGGTGGAATTGAGGAGTGAAAACGTAATGTTTTTTTGATTGGAAAAGTCATGAACTGAAAAATGTCCTTCCAATAGATTTAACCATATATCTATGACATATGCATCTATCTAGCCTTCAAAGTTAACTTGTACCTTAAAAGGAGTGGCGTAGAGTGGCTACTGGATGAAGATGTGTCGCTTGTGGGTAGTCACCGAAGGATCTGGGCAATTTATCCATCATTGCGTTCCTTTGTCATTGGAGGGCTTCCTTGAGTAATATTTTGAAAGGATCTCCTACCCCATATTCTTTATTTTCTTCCGCCATGGGAGGTTTTTGGGGTTTGTGAGGTTGGTCTTGTAAAGGTTCAACTAGTTCGAGCCCTAACTCCTTATACCCTAACCTTATTAGGGACATGCAAAGAAAAACGAAGAAATACCAAACCGCTCTGATACCACTGATTTGGACTTATATAGGAATGAAAAAAATACAGATATACACATAAACACATAGATGCAACAGAAATAAAACTTCATTTCATTAATACCAAAGAACTAAAATTTGCTTACATACAAAAATGGAAATAAACTAGCTCGAGCGATGGTAGCTTATCTTTGAGGAGAGATGTGGTGGCTACATTCCTCTGAATTGTGTTATAATGAGGCTCAAGGGCCTTTTTATTATTGAACAACAAGGGAAAACCCTAACCCCATGAGATGGAACGCCAAGAGTTTGTGGGCCTCATTGGGGTTAGTTGGGCAGCCAACTTCCTAGGGTCGTAACTTGGTCATATTATCTCCATTTGGCGCGTACGATACCTCATTGGAAATATCATTCTAATAAATACATGATTTTCCACAAGCCCTTCTTTATGGCTATGGGCTTGTTGCAGACCTCAAAAAACATCGTTTAGGGGGTCAAAAATGTTCTCGTAGTTCAGGACCCGAAAAACTACTAAAAATAGCAAATGCTGCTATAAACAAGGAACTTGATGAAACTAACTAGAGGTCTAGTGGAATAGGTGGGTGGCCACCAATATTTACCTGGATCAGTGCAGTACCTGAGTAGAGTTTTACCTAGGAAGGAAAGTAGTAGGAAGTGTACATGTCAATAAGCATCAAGTATGAGAGGAAGTTTGTGCATAATCCAAAAGCAGAGCAAAGTCGTAAGTTCAAAGAAGATCCAACCATTCTGATGTCTTCCATGGTAGCAAAAAGGAATAGAAATAAATAATAAGAGGAGAAGAGGCAGGATGATAAACAAAGGAAAGAAGAAGAATGAATCCAGAAGGAAGAGAAAGCAAGGAAAGAAAGGGAAGACATGTAGACACAAAAAGATTTGAAGAAGAAGGAAGAATAATAAGCAATACAAAAATGTATCGAGGAAGAATAGTATAAACAATTGATAGAGTAGGAAAATAGGAAAAAGTAGGATGAAGATTTTGCATGAGGAATTGAGGAGAAAATATAGGCCCAAGACATGGAGATAGAGTAGCTAGAGCAGAACTGAGAGGTTGACATCGTGTTTATTGAAAAACATATTAGCAGTCAGCCTTCACCTCCCCTAGCAGGTGGTCACATCCTATTCGATGAGATGGGAATATCTCTTCCAGATGATGATATCATCATGAATATTTACAACTTGACCTTTGACTATCTGAAGAAAAGAAAAGTGCAATAAAGGAGAAAATATCTTCCTAATGACCTAGTTCATCCTACTTCCATCCATATAGAGAAGGTGATTGTTACCAATACCGGGAGGAATCCAAATACAATCGGAACAATAAATTTGGCCTTTGCAGGAGTTGCAAAAGAAAACATGGACTTCTTGATGGAAAAAACAAGCAATTGGAAAAAGATCTAGATGTTGCAAGACAATGAATTAGTCATCTCCAAGCTTAGAACCAAAGGTTGTCTTCCATAGACTCTCACTTGAAAGAGCTTCAAGGAGAGATACATGGTGAAAAATGTTGTCTTCCTTAGAATCTCACTTGAAAGAGCTTCAAGCAATGATACATATTGAAATCCAAGCATTGGGAAGCACCGTGAGGAAGATTTATGAAGAGATGATCACTTTGCATAAGGTAGTAGTTCCATTGCCTACCTTGCAGAAGAGGTCATGACAAAATGTGAAATCTATGAAAGCAATTCATGCAACCATTATCATGATCCAAGAGTGGGGCACCAAGTACAGGAATGCACACCAGCAGAGTTGTGATAGGAAAATGAAGCAAGAAGAAGAATTAGATAAGGTCGAGGTTAGAATGCTCATGCAAAGTAACAAGAAAATCAATACTTTTGTGGCCAACATTATAGCCATATATACATGATTGTATAATGGTTTGGAATCCTTGGTAATTTTGGAAAATCAAAGTAGCGATATTAGGGTTTGATTGTCCTTTCTTGATAATTACTTGTGAGATTGTTGGCTTCTTTTACTTCTTTATTATCTTATCTTTCATCAAGCAATTACCATGTTATATGTGTATGAATATCACAAAACAAGAGACACAAGATATAGGCAATATGCCAGGAAAAAACCCCAGTAAGGATAATTCTTCCTTTCAATTGTATTCTTTGATACTCTTCACCCTAGACCAAGACCAGACCTTCCCTCCACACGAAGTCAACCTTCTAGATCTTTGACCCCTTTTAGAAACTTCGACTAGGCATCAGCTTCCAGTAATAGAAAAACTTAGGAGACTTTGATATTCCAATCCAGACAATGAAGTAGAGAGAGAGGCACTAAAAGTTCGATTTTCTTCCTCTCCTTAGAATTCCCCAAACTCTCACTTCTTTCAACCTCCCGGCAACAGACTTCGCACTTCTCCAAATCTTCTTGAGATATCAAACTAGCTTGAGAGATGATCCTCCAAAATGTTGGGTGTGGAGCTTGATTATCTTATGTATTTAAAGGTATTGCCACATTGGACCCCAGTTCGAAATGGGGTGGCAACGACGCCCATAAAATATTCGCTGCAAGGGGGGGTCTAGGGGGGGTGGCTACGACCTTTGGGAAGCCCCCCCCCCCGGTGGGGGGTTTCGGGGGCAGCGCCCCCGAAGCTGAGAATAGATGTAAAATTGCCTTGTAAAAGCATAGTAATTTCTAGTCAATCTAGGTCGTTCATTAGGTGGAGCTCTGAAGGTAGAAGTTATGTTTAATTTAGGTTTTTTTTCCCTAGAAGGCAACCCCTCACTATATATGAGGGAATTGTATTGCGTCTATGTAGATCTATATTCTGAGTGAGAAAGAGAGGAGATTGAGAGCGAAGAGGGTGTTACAATGGATCTGCTGTAGGTTGTATCTCTTTAGTTTGCTGGATAATATAAAAGGAAGGACTTGTTGTTTCTCCGTGGGCGTAGTCCAAACTGGGTGAACCATGTATATCTGTGTCTCTCTTGTTTTATGCATTTTTTGTGTTTATATTTCTGCAATATTTTATGTGTTCCATTTCTTCGTAATATATAATTTTCTAACAATTGGTATAAGAGCCGAAGGTCTTTTTTGGTTGACAAACTCACAGGAGAGAAGGATTCCTAGTTCGAGTGGGAGTAATGGTGGAAGATGGTAAGTTTAGGGTTGAGAAATTTAACGGCCAAAACTTCTCACTGTGGAAGATGCAGATGGAAGATTATCTGTATCAGAAAGATCTATACCTACCATTGGGTGAAAAAACAAAGATGCCGATGGGTGTGACAGATGAAGAATGGAACCTTCTCGATAGAAAGGCACTTGGAACAGTACGATTGTGCCTCGCAGCGTCGGTCGCCTTCAACATTTCGAAGGAAACAATGACAGAGGGTTTGATTAAGGCGTTGGAGAAACTATATGAAAAACCCTCAGCCTCAAACAAGGTATTTCTTATGAAACAGTTAATCAATATGAAGATGTCGGAAGGTGGATCTGTTGTAGACCATTTAAATGATTTTAATACTGTTACAAGTCAGTTATGTTATGTAGTGGTAAACTTTGATGATGAAGTTAGAGCTTTGTTATTCTTGTGCTCATTTCCAGAAAGTTGGGATGGTTTAGTAATGGCCATTAGTAACTTTGCTTCTGGATCTAGTACTTTAAAGTTTGATGATGTTGTCGGTGCTATCCTGAGCGAGGAAATGCGACAGAAAAGCTCCGGTGAGACATCGGGGAGTGCAGAGTCTAGGGGAAGAAAAATGGAAAGAGGAAAGAACTCAGGATATCATAGCAAGTCAAGGAAAGGCAGATCCAAGTCTAGATCGGGGATAGTGTGCTGGAAATGCCGAAAGAAAGGACACCTAAAGAAGGACTGTAGATCTCGGAAGGGAAAAGAAGGAGATGCACAACAAGAAAATAATCATGAAGCAAATGTGACAGGTGAGGTGTTACAAGATGCTTTGATTCTTTCTTTCAAAAATATTACTGATTCTTGGGTGGTAGATTCAGGGGCCCCATTCCATGCCACACCTGATAAGAAATACTTTCATTACTATGTTCAAGGAGATTTTGGACAAGTCCATTTGGGTGATGATAAACCCTGTAAAATTTTTGGAATGGGTAAGGTTCTTTTAAAACAGCAGAACGGAAACCAATGGCTACTAAAAGAGGTAAGGGCATCTTCCAGATCTAAAGAAAAATCTGATTTCAATAGGCCAGTTAGGAGGTGAAGATTGTGTGACAAATTTCACCGATAAAGCTTGGAAGGTCACCAAAGGATCCCTGGTAATAGAAAAAGGTGAAAAGGTTGGTACATTGTATTTATGCAATGGTATTTCTAACTCTGTTAATGCTTTAACTTCCAATGGAGCAGATGCAGCATTATGGCATCATGGGCTTGGACACATGAGTGAGAAGGGGATGAAGATCCTTCACTCAAGGAATTTGTTGCCGGGTTTGAAGAATGTTGATTTGGACTTCTGCGAGAATTGCATTTATGGAAAATAGAAGAGAGTCAGATTTCTCAGAGTTGGGAAAGAAAAGAAGAGCGAAAAACTAGAGCTTGTGCATACAGATGTATGGGGACCTGCTTAGGTATCATCTCTCGATGGCTCTTGTTATTATGTTACTTTTATTGATGATGCAACTAGAAAAACTTGGATTTATTGTATTAAGAATAAATCTGATGTATTTGATACTTTCAAGAAATGGAAAGCTTTGGTTGAGATTGAGACAGGAAAGAAATTGAAGTGTCTTATATCAGACAATGGAGGTGAATATTGCAGCAAAGAGTTTGATAGGTATTGTTCAGAGCACGGAATTCATAGAGAGAAGACAATTCCAAGAACACCACAAGAAAATGGTGTGTCAGAAAGGATGAACAAAACAATCATGGAGTGTGCAAGGTGCAAGAGATTGCATGCAGGATTGCCTTTACAGTTTTGGGTAGATGCTGTAGATACTACTGTTTATCTAATAAATAGATGACCTTCAAGTTCCTTGGATGGTGGTGTTCCAGAGGGAGCATGGACAAGTAAAAAGGTAAACTACTATTTTTTAAAGCCGTTTGGTTGTGAGGCCTTTGTCCATATTGATAAAGAAAATAGAACAAAGCTTGAGGCAAAGTCAAAGAAATGTACCTTTATTGGATATGGTGTTAATGATTTTGGTTATTGCTTATATGATTACGAAAATCACAAAATCATTAGGAGAAGAGATTTAATATTCAATGAAAAGGTCTTGAATAAGAATCAGTTGCAGGAAAAGAAAAATGAAAAAGAAAACAAGGAATACGCAGTTCTTGATGAAATCACTGAAAAAGTAAAGGTTCTTGAAAATAATAATAATCAAAAACCACCACAACAGCAACAGGCACCCCAAACACATGAAAGTGGTGTTAGAAGATCTACCAGGATAAGTAGACCCCTTGAACAATACTCTCCTTCATTATATTATTTATTGTTGACTAATTCTGGTGAACCTGAAAATTATGAAGAAGCAATGCAGGTTGAAAGCAGGAAGAAGTGGGAGGTAGCCATGGAAGAAGGGATGGACTCCTTAATGCATAACCAGACTTGGGACTTAGTGAGGTTTCCTGCAGGAAAAACTACATTGAAGAATAAATGGGTTTATAGGCTAAAGGAAGAAGATGGAGGAAAACAAAGGTACAAAGCTAGACTTGTGGTGAAGGGGTTTGCACAGAAGAAAGGTATTGATTTTTGATGAAATATTTTCTCCTATTGTTAAAATGACTTCAATTAGAACTATTTTAAGTCTAGTAGCAGTTGAAGATTTGCATCTTGAGCAGTTAGATGTAAAGATAGCCTTTCTCCATGGGGATTTTGAGGAAGAGATATATATGCAGCAACCACAAGGATATGAAGTGAAAGGAAAGGAGAAACTAGTGTGCAGGTTGAAGAAGAGTTTGTATGGCTTAAAACAGGCTCCAAGGCAGTGGTATCTAAAACTTGACAAGTTTATGTTTGAACAAGGTTATACTAGATGTCACTCTGATCATTGTGTTTATCTAAAAAATCAAAATGATGGCAGCTATATTATATTGTTATTGTATGTAGATGAAATGCTTATTGCAGGGTCTAACATGCAAGAAATAAATTTCCTTAAAAGAAAATTGGCAAATTCATTTGCAATGAAGGATTTGGGAGCTTCAAAACAGATCATTGGTATGAGAATAACTAGAGACAGGAAAAATCGTAAATTAACATCGTCTAAGAATGAGTACATATAAAAGGTGTTGAAAAGATTTAATATGCACAATGCAAAACTAGTTAATACACCTTTTGCTAGCCATTTCAAACTTAGTAAGGAAATGTGCCCAAAGACCCAAGAAGACATGGATTATATGTCTAAAGTACCATATGCATCAGTAGTTGGAAGCTTAATGTATGCAATTGTCTTCACAAGGCTTGATATTGCACGTGCAGTGGGAGTTGTAAACAGGTACATGAACAATCCAGGAAAGGAACATTGGATGGCAGTGAAATGGATTCTCAGATATTTGAAAGGTACCACAAATCAAACATTATGCTTTGGTGGTTCAAACATTTCTGTACAGGGATATGTTGATGCAAATATGGTAGGTGACAGAGATAACAGGAGGAGCACTACAGGATATGTATTTACTATTGGTGGAACAACTGTTACTTGGGTTTTAAAAATCCAAAGTGTTGTTGCACTTTCAACAATAGAAGCAAAGTATGTTGCCGCTACAGAGGCTAGTAAAGAAATGATTTGGTTACAAAGGTTTATGGGTGAATTGGGTAAGGAGCATGATATGGGCACGTTCTGCAATGATAGCCAAAGTGCCATTCATCTCGCAAATAACTCAACATTTCATTCCAGGCCTAAACACATACAACTCAAGTACCATTTCATATGATCAATTTTGGAAGATGAAGAGTTGAAGCTGTAAAAGATACACACTAGCCAGAATCCTGCAGATATGCTAACAAAAGTTGTAACAAGGGAGAAACTGAGAATATGCTCAGTTTCAATTGGTCTTCAAGGATGACGATGAAGATGAGAAACAACCAGGTCCAAAGAGGAGTCATTGTCCAACAAATGAAGCAACAATGGAGTTGCTACAATCATTCTCCAAGTGGGAGATTGTTGAGAATGGAGCAGGATTGTTTAGAGGTCTTTGTTTCAGCTGGATTTATACCCCAGGAAGTTTGTACACCCCTCCACGTGGGGGGGACTTGTTCCCCCCATGGGGGTTCAGGGGGGTAGATCCCCCCCGGTTGGGGGGTTCGGGGGCCAGTGGTCCCCCGGTGGGGGTTTTAGGGGTAGCACCCTCAAAGCTAAAAAAAGATGTTAAATTGCCTTGTAAAAGTATAGTAATTTCTAGTCAATTTGGGCCATTCATTAGGTAGACGATTTGATGGTAGAACTTATGTTCAGTTTAGGTTTTTTTTCCCTAGAAGGCAACCCCTCTCTTTGTATGAGGGCATTGTATTTGAGGCTATGTAATAGATGTGTATTCTCCGAGCAAGAAGCAAAGAGGTGAGACTATGAGAGAAAATAGAGGATATTATAGTGGATTTGTTGTAGGTTGTGTCTCTTCATTTTGCTGGATAATAGAAAGGAAGGATTGGCTATTCGGGGTGGACGTAGCCCAAACTAGGCGAACCACGTATATCTGTGTCTCTCTTGTTTTATGCGTTTTCTATGTTTATATTTCTACAATATTTTATGTGTTCCATTGCACTGTAATATATGATTTTCTAACATCTTGGATTTTAAAACAAAGGCTTGAGACTTTTCATTTTATTCAGTGTCATCCTTTGCTTTTATCCTTGTTTCTTCCAAATACGTTGAGCCCATAGTTCATCAAAGGGAGTAGTATCTTTTCTTGAGTAAACATTGGTTGTAAAACTGTGCCATTCAGTTGGAAAAACATTTAGTACACAAGTTGTCATCTCTAAATCAGAAATGACTTCCCCAAGCCCTTACAATTGGTCCCTCGAATGTGAGATCCTCATAAAATATGAGGACATATCTTCATCTTTTGACATCCTTGTTCTATGTAGTTGATTCTTCAAGGATATTTTATAACCTGATGTACTTCTAGAGTACAATTTCATCAACTTATCATATATTTCTTAAGATGTACTCAAATCAATAACAAAGGGAATGGGATGGTCCTTTATGGATTCAATAAGAATCCTTTGTGCTGTCACCTCTCCCTTATTATATCTATCTAATTCTTGAGTCTTCTCTTTGTCTGATTGAGTAAATTCTCCAACAACATACTCCATGAATTCATTTTCTGTGAGCACCAAATCAATTATTTTCTTCCATTCTAGGAAGTCCACTGATCCAACGAGCTTGTTGCTTTCCTTGAAAATGAAGTCATTTGATTTGTAGGTTTAGACATGGAGAACAATATGATACTTGTCAAACAAGTGTCCTTCTTGATGATGCCTTAAATAATCTTCAAGAGTCTTCAAAGATATCCTTCAATAGAAAAGAGCCTTCAAGAGAGAGAAAGATAGATGTCCTTTCTTAAGATGATGAGACCTTCAATGAGAGCTTGACATAGTAACCTTCCTCCCTTTAGTGATTCCTTGATCCTTTCTTGAATTGATAAGATATTATTCCTTATGCCCTTCCTTGTGTCCTTAGAAAATGATTCCTTTTGATAAGTAACCTTCTTTTATGCCAACAAGATGATCTCCAAGCTACCTTTTCTTTACATTAGCTTTGATAACATGTTGGAGAATCAAGTAGGGAAATTATTAATAAAATCATCCTTATCCTTGATAAAAGCTTGTGAACTTATGTTAACTTCTTATTATTCTTTATCAGATTCCTTTCATCAAACAATCATCAATAACATAAACCATGAAGATCATAAAAGACAATGGACACAAAATATAGGCTCCAAGCCAGGGAAAAATCCCTCCAAGGGGAAAACCGAGAAATAATTTCTTCTCTTCTTATAGAATCAATTCAAATGAGAAATCCAAGACTCAAACATCTAGACCAATACTTCATCTAAACACCAAGTTAGTGCTCCAAAATATCCCTTTCAAAACAAGACAAAGTCTACCAAGTCGACGAAGGTCAACTTCTTTAAGGCCTACTCCAATCAAAGTTTCAACCCTCAATCCAGGTCTACAATTGATCTGAATTCGATCATTATATTTTTTCTCATCCATATCAATGCATTTGGAGTGGAAAAAGTGGAGGAATCAACTCATGGGAGCATTTTTACCAGCAGGACCCAGTTTGGAAAAACATTATCTAAAACATTTCGGGAGCATTTTGAGGCAAAATGACATTTTTTGGGTGTAAAAATTTGGCTCTTTAGCTAAAAACCATTTCATGTTATTATACACAAGAAGTGTATAATAAGAAGAAGTGTGTCAATCAAATTCTGTATGCAAACGTTATGCCACTCAGAAGTGGACCTTCCCATTTTCACACCTATAGTTCGAGAAGATGTCACGTCAACCCCCATTAATCATGAAAAAGAGGATGGCTACATGATTATGATGTAAAAGACTCTAGAAGATTTTATATTGTAACTTTAGTTAAGATTTGATGTAGTCAAAATTAACCACTAGTAGGCTATCAGACCGTGTTATAACCAGGGTACTAGGAGGAAGAGACATTCTATTCTTTCAAGAGTATTTTGTTCCATAGCTGAGAAAAGATAGCCAAGAGAGATAGGAGGTAGAGAAAACAGATAGGATCTATGCACTGTAGTAGCCCATGGCCATAGAAATTACTTCTTTATACCTACAACCTGTTGTGGCCAGCAACAACTCCCTTCTTATTTAGTTTTATTACTAATACTAAATAAGTGGAGACCCTTTATAAAAAAACAAAATTAGTACTTGTATTCCCTTTTTGAATAAATCTTACTATCATAAACTTAGGAGAATACCCGAAAAATAAAAAAAGACTTAAGTTTTATGATAAGTTCGAACAAAACCATTCTCTCAATAAAGAGCATCGTATCGCAAAAGGTAATGGATGCCATCCTATAAACAGAATCCTAAGATTGTGAAATCGTGATGAGAGATCACACACTAAACACACTCATCGCACCACAGTTTTCATATGCCTCAAATATCACTTAAGGTGAAATACCTCAAACCGCTGATATGCGATGGTGCATCTCGCAAATCGCATTTCGCAGAAAACATATGGTAATGGATGATTGTCACATGAAACGGATCAATGATATTGTGATTTGCGATATTGTAAGCAAATCGCAAAATTGCCTTATCGCAGATCTGTAGGGCTCGTCATTCGAAAATGTTTTTCCATAAACCGCTGCCCAATTATGTGCGTTAATGTTAATTTAATGAGTTAGTTGGTAATCATTAATGAAATATGGTTTTGATCTGATCGAAGGGCCATTTCACATAGGATGATATATTTTATATGATTTCGGCATTTAAAGCATTTCCATCACCTTATTTCTTATCATTACCCTTTCCTCACTTATAAATTGTAGGAGCGAAAAGTAGAAAAGTATACATAGCAGTGTTCAAAATATTAGGGGAAAGAAGGGAAAAGCTCCGAGTTCTGAAGACAAAGAAATGATGCCCTTATACACAGACACCACCTGTAATAGAGATGTTGACGTTACTACTTGGGAAGGCATGCACAGCCTACCCGAGGAAGAAAATCCCAGATTAATGGAGGTTACAGTGACTGCAGAGTCACGCGGGTCGTCTGAGGCGTCGATTATAGAACTAGCATGCCCGTTCTTGCACCAGATAGTGGCAAGGCCCAAGATTCTTCCATACACGAATATGGTCAAATGGTTGTTGGATAGTGCTGAGATAATAGACAAACAATTCAAGACTCAGAGCCAAGAACTCATGGAGTCGTTCTTTCCACAAAATTTAAGGTTTATATCCTCTAAAAAAAAGCGTGCAAGGGGCAAAAAATAGCACGAGGGAAGCCCAGATCGAGAAACAGAGGCAGTTTCTAATGCACGGTTAGTGCCTAGGCAAAACCCCTTTGAGAAGGAAAGCCTCCAATCACTCAGTCGCCTATAAACCCAGAAAATTATCGGAAAAAGTGCTAATGGCTAAAGGCAAAACCCGAGCTCTAAGAAACCAGTGGTATGTAAATTTCTACCAAATGTACAACACCTACAGATAAGCTAGAGACAATAGGTCGAAGAAAGAGCAGAGTCCATCAAAAGGTTAACCAAGTTGAATTGGGATTCTTACTAGAAGTACTTGGTAAAACCACATAGCCAGTGCATGACTCTCAAATGTATCATTAACTCTGCTGAGAAGATGGTGCCAGCATTTGTCGATTCTGTTTTCGTAGGACAACTAAAGTTGGAGGTCGGCTATCCAACTCTCCTCAAGCCAATGCTGGATGCTTGCGACTACAAGCAACATATACATAGATAGTTAATTGCCAGTTTTAGTTTTAGATTCAGTTTTGGTTTTAGTTTTGCTTTATTTTTTCCTGAAATGAGGACGGTCATTTAAACCGCCTCCTACATTTTTGTAATAAACTATTTTTACATTTAGCTAGTAGCATTTTAACCCTTCTCATGCATTTAGAGAAAGGTCCTGAAATTTGTCAAAAACTTGTCCTCAAAACATGCACTTCTGCACCCTTCGATGAGGTTTTGATGAATGAATGGAACAAGATTTATTGATATATGTGTTTAATATCTACTACGAAAATTGCACTTTTGTACTCTTAGTAGATGTTGAATTAAGAAGAGATAAATCATTATTAATAAAGCTCATGAGTAGAAATTGTTATAAATGGTACTTTTATCTCTTAACGATTTTTGCTTATGTGTTAAGGTGATATTCATGTTCAGTTATTTATATATGAATGCTTGAATGCTTGAGTTATCATTTGGCACTTCTGTATGATGATAGCTATTCTATTTATGCTTAATATATGAGTGACTTATTATGCGATATGTTTTTCACAATTGTTTCATCTAACGTTTTATACGAAACGGTTTATCTTTATTGAATTCTTTTCTCATAG
This sequence comes from Pinus taeda, assembly GCA_000404065.3. Lineage (NCBI taxonomy): Eukaryota > Viridiplantae > Streptophyta > Pinopsida > Pinales > Pinaceae > Pinus > Pinus taeda. Next base: position 45,197 of record APFE031498494.1, read on the forward strand.
CAATTGAATGATATTTATTACCAATTATCATTAGAAATTATTTTAGATCGCATAACTGAAAGATTAAATCCCGGGTTAGTTTTTTTAGAATTAGATATTTCTATTCATTAGAATACAATTGCTTGTTGATAAATTAGATTTAGAATAAAAGCATTTTACTTAGAAATTATTAGGAAGGAAATATCAATTCTCAACACACACACACATAAATTGGGAAACTAGTCTCATATCCCCAGCCGGACCCACTATACCAAACGGAAAAGGAGCTGCTAACCAAGTTCTGGACCGGGTGGGTATCCCCCTTGTTGTAGACCCGATTTTCGAAGCTTCAACATATTTTGCGCTAGAAGGATGGCCCCGAACTGTGAATGGAAAGTAAATCTAAATCTAAATACCATTCTAAGAGTAAATCACCCTCACCATCTCCCCCGACTTCTCCATCGCATTTAGAATATTTAAATCTTGAGCGAGAAGTCGATAAAACAACAACCACTGCGAAAAACCCGAACATTTCAGAGAAATATACTATTGAACCTCCTGAAGTTGAATCTTTGATCCATAAACTTTAGCGATTTTCTATATCACACCAAAAATCTGAAAAATATCAAGGTAGTGTGACTTCACAATATAACCCTTCTCATCCTCTTACCAGATTGCAAAGTGAAAAGTTTGGTATTGAACCAACTGAGTTACCTCTACCTACAAGGAAAAGAGCAAGGAAATCACATAAAGGGTCTGATAGTGAGACTCTTTCATCATCATCATCCATGTTATCTCAAAATCAGGTCCTGATAGGCTGCTGGTCAGGATGACTCTAAGTAACTATTTCAAACCAAGCTTTTGAC
>APFE031498494.1:46061-59546 GCA_000404065.3 Pinus taeda
AAAACAAGGAATACAAAGTTCTTGATGAAATCACTGAAAAAGTAAAGGTGCCTGAAAATAATAATAATCAACAACCACCACAACAACAACCACCACAATAGCAACAAGCACTTCAAACACCTAAAAGTGGTGTTAGAAGATCTATCAGGATAAGTAGACCCCGTGAACGATACTCTCCTTCATTATATTATTTATTGTGGACTAATTCTGGCGAACCTTAATGTTATGAAGAAGCAATGCAGGTTGAAAGTAGGAAGAAGTGGGAGCTAGCCATGGAAGAAGAGATGGAATCCTTAATGCATAACCAGACTTGGGACTTAGTCAGGTTGCCTGTAGGTAAAACTGCATTGCAGAATAAATGGGTTAATAGGCTGAAGGAAGAAGATGGAGGAAAACAGAGGTACAAAGCTAGACTTGTGGTGAAGGGGTTTGCACAGAAGAAAGGTATTGATTTTGATGAAATATTTTCTCCTGTTGTTAAAATGACTTCAATCAGAACTATTCTAAGTCTAGTAATGGATAAAGATTTGCATCTTGAGCAGTTAGATGTAAAGACAACCTTTCTCCATGGGGATTTGGAGGAATTGATATATATGCAGCAACCACAAGGATATGAGTTAAAAGGGAAGGAGAAACTAGTGTGCAGGTTGAAGAAGAGCTTGTATGGCTTAAAACAGGCTCCAAGGCAGTGGTATCTAAAATTTGACAAGTTTATGTCTGAACAAGGTTATACTAGATGTCACTCTGATCATTGTGTTTATCTGAAAAAGCAAAATAATGGCGGCTATATTGTTATTGTATGTAGATGACATGCTTGTTGTAGGATCTAACATGTAGGAAATAAATGTTCTCAAAAGAAAATTGGCAAATTCATTTGCAATGAAGGATTCGGGAGCTGCAAAACAAATCCTTGGTATGAGAATAACTAGAGATGGGAAAAATCATAAATTAACATTGTCTCAGAATGAGTACATACAAGAGGTGTTGAAAAGATTTAATATGCACAATGCAAAACCAATTAGTACACCTTTTGCTATCCATTTCAAACTTAGTAAGGAAATGTGCCCAAAGACCCAAGAAGACATGGATTATATGCCTGAAGTTCCATATGCATAAGTAGTTGGAAGCTTAATGTATGCAATGGTCTGCACAAGGCCTGACATTGAACATGTAGTGGGAGTTGTAAGCAGGTACATGAACAATCCAGGAAAGGAACAATAGATGGTAGTGAAATGGATTCGTAGATATTTGAAAGGTACCACAAATCAAGCATTATGCTTTGGTGGTTAAAACATTTCTCTACAGGGATATGTTGATGCAGATATGGCAGGTGACAGAGATAACAAGATGAGCACTACAGGATATGTATTTACTGTATGTGGAACAACTGTCAGTTGGGTTTCAAAAATCCAAAGTGTTGTTGCACTTTCAACAACAGAAGCAAAGTATGTTGCTGCTACAGAGGCTAGTAAAGAAATGATCTGGTTATAAAGGTTTATGGGTGAATTGGGTAAGGAGCATGATATGGGCACATTATACAGTGATAGCCAAAGTGCCATTCACCTTACAAAGAACTCAACATTTCATTCTAGCACTAAACACATACAACTCAAGTACCATTTCATACGATCAATGTTGGAAGATGGAGAGTTGAAGCTGGAAAAGATACACACTAGCCAGAATCCTGTAGATATGCTAACAAAAGTTGTAACCAGGTAAAAACTGAGAATCTACTTAGTTTTAATGGGTCTTCAAGTATGATGAAGAAGATGAGAAACAACTAGGTCCAAAGAGGAGTCATTGTCCAGCAAATGAAGCAGCGGTGGAGTTGCTATAAGCAGTCTCCAAGTGGGAGATTGTTGGTTGTGGAGCCTGATTATCTTATGTATTCAAAAGGTATTGCCACATTGGAATATTCACTGCAGGGGGGGTCCAAGGGGGGCTGGTTCCTGCCTTTGTGGAGCCCCCCCCTGGCGGGGAGTTTTGAGGGCAGCGCCCCCCAAGCTAAGAATAGATGTAAAATTTCCTTGTAAAAGTATAATGGTTTCTAGTCAATATGGGCCATTCATTAGACGGAGATCTAGCGGTAGAAGTTATGTTTAATTTAGGGTTTTTTGCCCTAGAAGGCAACCCCTCACTATATATGAGGGAATTGTATTGCGTCTATGTAGATCTGTATTCTGAGTGAGAAAGAGAGAGGAGATTGGGAGTGAAGAGGGTGTTACAACAGATCTATTGTAGGTTGTATCTCTTTAGTTTGCTGGATAATATAAAAGGAAGGAGTGGTTGTTTCTCCGTGGACATAGCCCAAACTGGGTGAACCACGTATATCTGTGTTTGTCTTGTTTTATGCATTTTCTGTGTTTATATTTCTGCAATATTTTATGTGTTCCATTGCTCCGTAATATATAATTTTCTAACACAAAAGACCTCAACTAGCTTGTATTTATAGGCTTATTGTGGGTCAAATTAGGGTCCTTTAGGCTGACTTGATGTGGAGGGTACATAAATCATAGTTAACTCAATATTAAACCTTTTACATGATTCAAAAGCCCTAGAAGGGTCACTTTAAATGTACAATGCCTCTATAAACTCAATATTAATCCTAGGAGTTCATAATGGGGACTTTGACTAATATAATGATGACCCAAGCATGAAACCCATGCTTTAATAAGTCATTCTTACAATAATAAAAATTATTTTGTTTATTCTTTGGACAAGTACATTACATGATGACTCAAGTAGATTAATGAAGACCGAACATATTTACATTTTCCAACACTCCCTCTTAACTAGGGAGGTATTCATAATGTACAAATACAATGGAAGATATTAAACTATAGGAACCATGAAGAACTTTAGGCACTGCAATGCCATGGACTAGATTTGTGACCAGGGGAATCTATCCAAGTGGGAATAAGGTGGACTCAAGCTTTCAGACCCTCTAGGTACGATCAGGCTTACGTTCTAAACACAAACCCAAATATCCAGGTGTGTATCCAAAACATAGCTCAATAAACAACAACACCTTTCCAACTTCAAGATCCAGACATCAAAACAAAGTGTCGCCCATATGTCTCCCTAGGCCATGCTTCACTCACAAAGCCTCAACAAATATCTTCAACATTCTTATCATCAATACAATCAACAATATCTACCAAAACAAGCAGGTTCCTTAGATATTCAAACTTCTTATTAGGAAGATCCTTCACTAGTATGCCTTCTACCTATTAATATGTCGATACATACTCCAACTTCGCACTCCCATCCTGCACCAAGTTCTTAATAAAGTGGGACTTATTATTGATATGTTTCATCCTCAAATGAAACAAAAGATCTCCAGACATCTTGATACAAATTTTATTTTCACAATTAATCATAGTAGGACCTGGAGACTTCTCGAAGAAATTTGTCAAAAGATTCCTTAACCAAACAACTCTATTCCTAATTCACATGCAACCCCTTATACTACCTCGACACTACTCAATGCAACATGATCTTTCTTCCTACTGATCCATGAGATCATATCAACTCCCAAACTAAACAATCCTCTAGTAGTGCTCCTTCCATCGATCTCAATTTCACCTCAATCAAAGTCTGTGAAGCGAATTAGCTTGAATTCCTTACTATCATACTTTAGGCGGTGATTTATATTGCCACGAAGATAAATAAATATATGTTTGGCAGCTATCCAATGATCACGACAAGGCTCCAATTGAAACTGACTAATCATGTTCACTGCAAAACATATATCTGGCCTAGTATTTATTTGATACATAAGGGAACCCACCAACTATCGATATAAGGTAGGATCCATGAGACTAGAGTTATAGCTCCTCAACTTCTTGAGGTTGGTGATCATAGGAGTAGTCATCATCTTGGAATCCATCATCCTGAATTTATGCAATAACTTGATAATGTACTTTCCTTGCCCCAAATATTTCTCCCTAGGTCTCTGCCATAATACTAGACTTAGGTAATAGTGCATGAGTCCTATATCCTTCATTTCAAATTCAGTTGCCAACATCTTCTTGCATTCTTGAATTCTTCACTCTACATATGTGATGAATATATCATCCACATATAGTAGAATAATGGCGGGCTCATTATTCATGACCTTGATGTAGAGATTCAGATTAGTAGAACTCTTCACAAATCCAATTCTAAGTAGAAATGGATCCATCCTTGCATACCAAGCCTCGGTGCTTGCTTCAAACCGTATAGGGCCTTCTTAAGTCTACAAACATGAGAGTCCCCACTATTCACTTTAAATCCTTCAGGTTGTTCGATGTACACTTCCTCATCAATGGTCCCATTCATAAATTTGGCATTAACATCCATTTGATGGATATTCCCCCCCAATGTAGCAGCCAATGAAACCAACGATCTAATGGTAGTGTACCTTGATATCTATGCAAAGGTTTCTTCATAATAAATACCCTCCTTTTGAGAGAAACCCCTTGCAAAAAATATTGCTTTGTAATCATCTATACTTACATCAACAACATGTTTGATCTTATAGATCCACTTAGATGTGACAAATGATTTATTACTAATTCTAGGAATGATCTCCCAAACCCCATTCTTCATGATGGATTGATATTCTTCCTGCATTGCTTTCTTCCAAACCTATTCATGTGCATCTTCCTTGAATGTAGATGGTTCGAATTCAATTAACTTAGTCATATATGCAACATAGACAGAATATGTCTTTGGTTTCTTACTTTCCCTGAAGGAACCTTTCACAACTTCATGTCCTTCGACATATTCTAATGTAGTTTTCAAACAATTTGGACTCTTGTAGTTGGGACAACCACCAATTGAATAGGTCACTTGGTCTTTCTTCTTCGAGATTTGTAGTAGGGTTTTCATGATGAACTTTTTCTTCTTCAAATATGGGAACATCTTTGTCATTAGAATCAATAGGAAAATCCATCGATTTCTTGTATGCTTGATTTTCATCGAATATGATATCCCTTCTTACTTCAATGTGTCTTCCTTCCTTTAGGTAGATTCTATATTCTTTTGAGGATAGAATATAACCAATGAATATTCGCTTGATACTTGTAGAGTCCAAATTCTTTTGCTTGTCTGTTGGAACATGGATATATGCTAGACTTCCAAAGATACGAAGGTGATCCACACTCGACTTCTTTCTTGTGAATACTTATTCGGGTGTTGTATTATTAAGATTATTATGAGGACTTCTATTTTGAATGTATATGGCAGGCATCGTTGCTTCTCCCCATAACAATTTGGTAGATCTTGATCAAGGAGCATAATTCAAATGCCTTCTTCAATTGACCTATTCTTCCTTTTAGCCAATTGATTTTGTTTGGGATAATAGGGAATAATGAGCTCCCTCTTAATACATTATTACTTACAATATTCAATCAAGTCCTTATAATTGTATTCCCCACCATTGTCAAACCTTATAGTTTTTATCTTTCTTTCGGTTAGGGTTTCGACTTCAATCCTAAACTCCTTGAACTTATCAAAAACTTCGCCTTTAGTTTTGAGGAGCCAGAACTATGTCTTTTTAGAATTGTCATCAATGAATGTCACATAGTAGATATGACATCCAAGTGATTTTTCAGAATGGGCCCACACACATTAGAATGGATGAGGTCTAATATCTCTTTAGACCTAGTTTCATTATTATGAAATGGATTTCTAGTATGTTTTCCTAATGAGCATCCCTTGCACACACCTTCATGATCTAACTTCATACTAGGAATACCATGTACCAGTTGACTAAGAGTAGGGATGACCTTATAAAGTAGATGACCATACCTCCTATGTCATAGCTCAATGGGACTTATTTCCATCTGAACCAAAGCTTTATGAGGTGGTCTAATGACCCTATAAAGACTTCCTTCACAAACTCCAATAACCCTAGCTTTATCAATGCTAGAGTATTTTCCCCCAAACCAATACTTTTCCATCAACAAAAGAAACCCTTTCCCCTTTATCTTCTAAACAAGAAATAGAAATAAAATTCTTTTTCAAACCTAGAACATATAGAATGTTGTTGATATGCAACTTCGATCCATTATCCAGATTCAGCGATGTTTATCCCAAGCCTCTAACATCATAGCTTTTGTTGTCACCCAATTACACTACATGGGAGGATGGCTCCTTTGATAGTGTATGAAGTTGCTTACTTTCACCTGTCATGTGTCTCGATACTCCACTATCAATGATCCATGCATTATCATCAATATGAGGACCTGTAAGGGAAGCCAATAATCCTTGACTCATGACCTTGTTGAACGAGCAGTAAATTACCTTCTTGATCCAACTTCTAGTTGTAGATTTTTTTGTAGATTCAACAACTCATGTAATTTTCTAAAACACAAGACAATAATCTACTCTACTTTCAACAATGAAAACCAATAATGATAGATGAAAACAATAATCAACAAGAGGAAGAATATCAATTGCACATAACACAATATTTTCTCTGGGGAAAGAAATTGGTCAAAACCTCAACTATCTATATTACATTAATCATAAATCCAAGAAGAAAATACAATGTTTTTTCTCACTAAATAATTCATGTACAAGTATAATAAACTCTATGCCTCACAAGCCTGCTTTAGCCAATAGTTAGCCAATTTTGCTGCCTTCCAAGCCCCTATTTCCTTGCATAATTCCTAAGAGGATAAACCCATATTTAATTGGGTAATCCTTCTTCCATAACTGTGCAATCCAAACTTAGGTCCATAACTAATTATATGCATGATTTGTACAACATGGAAAATCATAGAACTAATATTACGTTGTTCCTGCACTCTAGACTCAACTGGGTCTTTCTATGAATTGAATTGCATGAGTTTCTCTTGATTGAATCTCCAGTTAGCTAGAGTAGCACTAACGATGCACCAGTGCACCAACTCACTACTAGACCTCTACTAGTTCCTCCAACAGCTAGAACTAGTTTAACTATTCATAACTCAATCAAATTGGGTTATCTAATTACAACTCAAATAAACTCATCTTGGACCCCTAAAATTTAGGGATCACACATACATGACTACATAAATACTTCCAACTCAAAATTCCTAAGTTAATTAAGTCAATTAAACTTAATTAACTATTTACAAGTTTCTATGAGAATAGAAATCGATTTTAATTCACAATTTAATTTAAGGACAAATTAAATTGAAATTTCTTGTTGTCATTTCTCAACACTCCCTCTCAACAAGAAAGGGATTTTCAACTACCCTGATCATGTCTCTGTGAAACTAAATTTACATCTTCACAATGCCTTTGGCAAAACGTCAGCATTATTCTCCTCAATGGGAATGTACTCCAACAACATAATCTGCGTCAATACACAATCTCAAAGATGATGATATCAGATATCAATATGCTTGGACTGATCATGAAAAACTAGATTTTCAGATATTTTGATACAACTTTGATTATCACAGTGAATCATAGTTGGATCCATACGCTGACCAAACAAACCAACCAGAAGCTTCCTGATCTAGATGGCCTCACATGTTTCTTGAATTACAACCATGTATTCTTCCTCTGCCGAAATGAGTGCAACTGATCTCCATTTCTTGCTATACCAAGAAACAACTATTAACCCAATACTGAAGATTCCTCTTTATGTGCTCTTCCTATCAGATGGACTCTCTGCCCAATCTGTGTCGGTGAATCCTTAAATCTTCACTCCCTCTGTCTATTTGTACCACAATACATACTGAGTAGTGCCTCTAAGGTATCTCAACACATGATTGGTCGCCTTCTAGTACAACTTGGTAGGCCTAACCATCATTTGACTAAGTTGGTTAACTGTATAGCACATGTTTAATTGTGTGTTCACCAATACATGATTGAACCCACAAGTTTCCTATAAATGGTAGGCCACTACTTCACCCGAAGTAGCATCCTCCTTCCTCCAACTACCTGCTAGAGGAGTCTCCATGGGTTTACTTCTCTCCATGTGGAACCTTTTCAGTATCTCGTTGGCATACTTTCCCTAAGAGACCAAAAGTTCCCCATCACCTTGCCATACTTCCATGCTCAGAAAGTAATGCATGATCCCTACGTCCTTCATCTTGAACTTTCTTGTAAGAGACTCCTTAGAAGACTTGATCAACTTATTATCACCTATCATAATCAAATCGTCGACATATAAAATAATGATAAAAAATTTACCTTCCATCACAATGTCGTACAGGTTCACATCTGCTTCACTTTTGGTGAATCCAAACTCGATAAAGTAGCTATTGATCTTGGCATACCAAGCAATGGGGTGCTTTCTTTAGCCCATACAACACTCACTTGAGTCAACACACATGTGACCCACGATCAAAGGTCTCAAAACCTTCAGGTTTCTCAATGTACACCTCTTCCTCAACCTTTCCATTAAGGAAGGTTGTATTTACATCCATCTGATGTATCTTCCAACCCATTTGCATTGATAGTTGCAATATGGATATGAGAAATGAGTACCTTACAACAGGACCAAAGGTCTCATCATAGTAAATCCCCTCTACCTATGAAAAGCCTCGGGCCACAAACCTAGCCTTATGTTTCTCCACACTACCATCTGCTGCTTGCTTTACCTTGTAAAGCCATCGGGAGCTCACCACTGACTTCTATGCCGATCTTGGGACCCCATCCCAAACACTATTACGAACAATGGAGCTATACTCCTCCACCATGGCATCAACCCAAACCAATTGTTGCACTGCCTCCTCAAAGGAAGATGGATCTGTTTCAACACATCTGCTCATAAGTGCCATGTATCCATTATACCTCTCAGGTGACCTCCTCTTCCTGCGCTATGATGTGGCTACTCCCACATTCTCTCTTGCATCCTGCAATAACTTGTCAACCTCTCTGGTGCAATTTCTCCCATCTCTGGAAGACTCAGCCTGAGTGGATGTCTCCACTCTTGGATCCTATGCATGTGGTTTCTCCACATAAATTTGGGGCTCCTCAACCTTAGGAGCTAAAATCTCCTCAATCTCATGTAGTTGAAGCTCCCTCTCAAGGGAACATCGCATGGACTTCTCCTCATCAAATATGATATCCCTACAAACCACTGTAATCATGTTGGTCGAAAGGTACACCTAATAGTTGTGAAGTGTATCAGTGTACCCCACAAATATCCCCAACTCTGTTGTTGGATCAAGCTTCTTTTGTGCATCTTTGGTCACATGGAAATATATCGATGACACAAAAATCCTAAAGTGACCAACATCTGGTATCTTCTCTGAGAAAGCCTCCTCTGGTGTACTCATCCCAAGAATCTAATGTGGGCTTTTGTTATTCAAATAAACAATTGTATTTCATGTATCAACCCACAAGTGTAGTGGTAGGCTTAGTCATGCAACATCACCCGTGTTTCCCCTACAATGCTTATGTTCTTCCTTTCAGCCACCCCATTCTGTTGTGGGTTATGGGGTATCTTCAACTCCTGTTTAATCCCTTCTGCCACAGAGAAGTTCTTAAACTCAATTGAGACATACTCACCATCGTTATCACTCCTCAGAGCTTTAACCATCTTACCAGACTCTTTCTCTACCAATGCTTTAAATTCACAAAAAATTGTGAAAGTTTGATATTTTTCTTCATGAAAAAATCCAACATTTACGAGAAAAATCGTTAAAAAATATAACATAATACCTGTGTTTTGCCGTAGATTCTGTCAAGAATGGTACACACACATCTGAATGCACTCACTATATAATTTCCTGTGTTCGACTGTCTCTATCGTGAATGGAAGCTTTGATGAATTTTACCAAAGTACATGCCTTACCTGTATCAACTTGCTATAGTGTACCTTTGGGAAAACCGGTACAAATCTGTTGCATGATTTTCAAAGCCCTGTGATGCAAGTGACCCAATCGCCTGTACCACAACTCACCGATGTATCTGCTCTGCACCTTCTCTGATTTTGTTCTCAAGGCAACAAAATATTCTACCTCCAACTTGTAGAGATTCTTAACTCGAATCCCTATCCTCTTTACTTGTCCCGTGGCTATGTGATGAAGGAACACCTTTCCCTTACTAAAGATCACATCATAGCCTCTATCCTCCAACATGGAAATGTATACCAAGTTCTTCTTCAACTCGGGAACATACATAACATCTCTCAAGGTGAGAGGAGCACTTGACTCCCTCTAGAAGGTAACTGTACCCAATCCAATAACACTATACCTCCCATCGTCACCCATCTCGATATGAATCTAGAGATCCTTCTCCTCTAGGTCACTTAAGAGCTCCTTGTTTCTAGTCACGTGGAATGAAGCTCCACTGTCTAGGTACCACACACTACCCATCATTGATGACACTATGCATGCAATGAAGGTAAATTCCAATTCGAATTGAGAGGCAAGATCCTCACCTGCAAAGCCCCTATTTCCTTGCACAATTCCTAAGAGGATAAACCCATATTTAATTGGGAAATCCTTCTTCCAAAATTGCACAAATAAAACTTGGCTCCATAACTGATTGCATGCATGATTTGTACAATTTGGAAAATCATACAACTGATATTACAATGTCCCTGCACTCTAGACTCAACTGGGTCTTTCTCTGAATTGACATGCATGAGTTTGTCTAGAGTTAATCTCCAGTTAGCTGGAGTAGCACTGAGGATGCACCAGTGCACCAACTCACTACTAGACATCTACTAGTTCCTCCAACAGTTAGAACTAGTTTAACTGACCATAACTCAATCAAACTTAGTTATCCAATTACAACTCAGATAAACTCATCCTGGACCCCTAAATTACATACATGACTACAGTAAGACTTCCAACTCAAAATTCCTAAGTTAATTAATTCAATTAAAATTAATTAACTATTTACAAGTTTCTACGAGAATAGAATTCGATTTTAATTCAAGGGTAAATTAAACTGGAATTTCTTGTTGCCATTTCCCAACACCAACAGTGTTGCAACCTGTTCTTATGTACTTCATCATAGAGAGAGAATCCACGCAAACAAAGTGATCTTCGACTCTTCCTGACCTTAGCTCTGATACCATGTTGGAAAATTGAAGTAGTTATATTAGGGTTTGATTCTCCTTTCTCGATAATTACTTGTGAGTGTGTTGGCTTCTTTTACTTATTTATTATCTTATCTTTCATCAAGAAATTACCATGTTATATGTGTATGAATATCACAAAACAATAGACACAAGATATAGGAACTATGCCATGGAAAACCCCCCCTCGAGGGGAAAACCCAATGAAGATAATTCTTCCTTTCAATAGTATCTTTAAGACTCTTCACCCTAGACCAAGACCAAACCTTCCCTCTGTCGAGCGATAAAAAGGGTTTTTTTAACTCCTAATTACCTTCACATTAATTTTCAACCCAGGGATGACTTTTTATTTCAAGAGTGTACTCAGTCTGAGGCGACTATTTACTCAAGAGTAATGTTTTGCAGTATAGTGCTTAAAATCCAAAAGTAAATGAATTCTTGAAATAAAATCTACTTACAACAAAATACCTTGAAGCCTAAATCATTCATTCAGAAAAATAAGCAATGTATGAGTCAAGGGTCTAGTAACAATAACTCATCCCTTTGGAAACTGATGTAACCAAAAGTAATCAAGGAACAGATCGTCAATCTGGGGACTAGACAGCAAATGCCAATGCCCACTACAGTTTCAGATCGTTCTGCACGCCAAAGCAATCAATAACGCAAATAACAGAAAATGGAACAACAACTAAGAAATGGAACAACAAATCTGGAACTGTAATGGCAATTAAGTTTAAGAAACATCAACGCCTTAGTCTACAAAATCAAATGCAGTCAATCATATCCTACGGAAAGCAAATGGCAATCCCCTATCTTTAAGAATGAATCAAACAACACGCAGAAGTAGAACAACACTGATTAGCGATGGAATATGAAACAACGCTGAAAATGAAACAATAACTTAACACACGACACACCTCAATAGTAATCTGATATTGGTAATTCAATTGTCAGTCTTAGTTATAAATAATACGACTATATTTTGTAATGGAACAACAACGTCAATAGATTCAACAATCGCAAGGAAATATAATCTCTAAGATGAATTTAGTAATACCAATTAAAGAGTGTTACAACACAGATACGTTGTAATTGAATAACAATACATTTTGTAAGGACCAGCAACGTTATATCAATGATTAAAAGAACAACGATGCATTACCAAGTCAAGATGAATCAATACGACATTCCTGTCATAGAGAACGATATTACTCAATTGAACATAAATCAGATATAACAGAATCGTGATGTAAAATAATAGAACATACTAGATTACCAAATAAAGCTAATAATGAAAACCATGCATAAACCAAAAAGATAATATACAACAACAGCACAATCCACCAGAGGTTGGGCCCTTAGCTGCCAACAGATGCTGTTGAGCTACTTCAGACGAGAGGAATGAACATCGACTCCCAAATCATATATTAATCATTAAATGGTGAAATAATTACAACAGATGAAGCTTTGAGACTTACAGCATGAAACAATCCTTTCTTCCTCCTATCCTATCATGAATTCTTAATTCTAAATCCTCAATTCTCCATTCTCTTAGCCCCTCTTTTTCCATCAATTCTCCCCCTCCTCTCTGATCTCTATTTTTATTTAAATAGAGAGAGAGCAGAGAGCAGTTACAATAGAGATAATTACAACATGATTCTATTACAAAATTGGATTGTTTCCAACCAATTGATCAACAAGAAGATATATTTCCATCCATCTCTCAACAAGAGACAGACGAATTTGGCTTTGCAGCTGAGATTTGGAGGACGGCCGCAACAATAAATCTGAGAAAATCATGCTCAAAGAACCCTGCGTTTCTCTCAGTACAAGTCCAATTTGGGCAAACCGTTCTTCACTAAAGTTAATTGGGTTCGTTCTGGACACAACCCATGTTCCAGATTTTCCATATTCTTCTTCATTTGCTCAGCATTGCAACCGCAAAACTGTCACTTCTTATTCCAGCGAATTTCTGAGTTGGCACATTTAATGGTCAAATCTTCAATCTAGAAATGATCTTGGAGGTTAAAAATGGTAAATAATGTTACAAATAATTTATTGAAACTATCATTGATAAAATCATGCATAATCATCAACTTATTAGAAATAAAGGAAGATAAATAATATTCATCCATAAGAGCATAAATCATTTATAAAATGGATTTAAAGGATAAATTATAACAAATGATATAATAGAGAAGAGTAAAAATGGATGAAATAAATGTTACAAAGTGGTCGTATTCATGGCCCAACATACCCCCACACCGAATATATTGCATGTCCTCATGCAACAAAAACTGAATATGTTGCATGTCCTCATGCAACCCAAAGACAAAACCTATGTGTTATCCAAGCAAAAAAAATTTGTTCATCTCAGCTCATAGAACAAATGAATTTTTCCTCACTTAATGAATATTCAATTTTAGCAATCTTGATGAAGGCATAACAATGAAGTTGCAGCAAAATATGAT
>APFE031498494.1:59566-74912 GCA_000404065.3 Pinus taeda
GGATGCTAAACTATGACTAAATTACTTCAAAAGGATAAAATCACACAAGACAGCTTATCAGTCAAGGGTGCGGAAGCGATAACCCATCCCTCTAGAAACTGATGGAAAGGAAATTAAAGCATGGACCATAGGTCTGGGAGCTAGGCAGCGACTGCTGAGGCTCACTACAGCCTTAGACCTTCTCTCACACCAAAGCAGCAAATGCAATTAAATGGAACGACAGAAAGTAAAATAGAACAACAAATAGGAAATGGAACAGCAAGTCTCAAATGGAACGACACAGCAAAACTAAGTAATTAGAAAGAAACAACAAACTATAAATGTAATTGAATCAGCAACCTTAATCCAGCATGAACATCAATCACAGTTATTGAAGCAATTACAATCGCAGTTATATTTGAATAGTAACTTAATTGAACAACCATGGCAATTATAAATGAGCAACAATTAAATGGTCCACAGTTCTTAATTAGACAGCGCAATATTAGATCAGAATTATTAGCAGTACATTTCAAGTTATAATTAATAATTCTATCACTCACGCAATCCAATTATGATTTCAATATAACAAAGCAATTCTGCGAAATGTTCATAAACAAAAGATTGCTAAACAAAATAATTTAAAGAAATGAAAAGGAAGTCAAACCATCACACGGCAACAATTGTAAAGATATGATACACAGCAACAACAGCGTACTCCACCAGAGGCTGGGCCGGTAGCTGCCAGCGGACGCTGCTGGGTTACTTCAGAATGAAAAGAATGAACAGCAACTCCCAAATCATGTATTAATCAGCAAATTGTGGGATCATTACAACAACAAAAGCTTGAGAATTACAACATGCAACAATCCCTATCCTATCATGAATAATCCACCATCATTCTTCATCATTTTCCCATCATTTTTCATCCCCAAATCATCCTGAAGTCATCCCCCTCTCTGATCTTTGTTTTCATTTAAATAGAGAAAGATTAGAGAGCAGTTACAACATAGATAATTACAACATGATTTCTTTTACAAAATTGGATTGATTCTAACCAATTGATCAACAAGAAAATATATTTCCATCTATCTTCCAACAAGAGCAAGGCGAATTTGGCTTTGCAGTTGAGATTTGGAGGACGGACGCAACAACAAATCTAAGAAAATCGTGCTCAAAGAAACCTACGTTTCTCTCAGTATAAGTCGAATTTGGGCAACCCGTTTTTTGGAAAGTTAATTGGGTCTGTTTTGGACAAAACCCATGTTCCAGATTTTCCAGATTCTTCTCCATTTGCTCAGAATCTCAACCGCAAAACTGTCACTCCTTATTCCAACGAATTTCTGAGTTGGGCGCTTTTAAAAAATCAAATCTTCATTGAAATTACCGTTGAGGCAAAAAGTTGGTTATAACCAAAACTTTAAAATCTATCTATTGATAAAATATTCATCATCCATGCATTTATTAGAATGAAAGGAAGATAAATCAATATCAGTCCATAAGACATAATCATTTATTAAAAGGATTTATAATGATAAAATTATAGACAATGATATAATAGAGAAGAGTAAAAATGGATGAAATAAGTGTTACAAAGTGGTCGTATTCATGGCCCAACACACCCCCACACCGAATATATTGCATGACCTCATGCAACAAAAATTGAATATGTTGCATGTCCTCATGCAACCCAAAGACAAAACCCATGTGTTATCCAAGCAAGAAAATTTGTTCCTCTCAGCTCATAAAATGGATAGAACAAATGAATTCTTCCTCAATTAATGAATATTCAATTTTAGCAATCTTGATGAAGACATAACAATGATATAAATGACAGCAACCTTCATTAACCATTTTCCCAAAAACTACAAACCAGCTTTTGTTGAAATGTGGCAAGTAAATTTATAATATATGAATGCCTCTATGATCCAAAAATTAGATCGTTTTGATGCACGGATCATGAGATATAAACAAAATGGTTGTAGGTGAGAGTGCATGATTTCCGAAATTTTATGAACCAATTTATCTTGAAATTATCTGAGTATGTGTATTTTAATAATATGCTTGTATTTTCTAGAGATCACAAGAATTGAGTTCATAGTTTTTAAAAATATTATGGAAATCAATTTCTGCACTGAAATTGTATGCCTTGAATGAGAAAGAAAGTAGAAAACATCCATTATGCGTAGCAATTCCTCCCCCTCTCTGAAGAATTAGCATGCCCTCATGCAATGCTAAAAAAAAATAGAGGTGGTTGCTACCAGCTGTTGAATGCTATGCTTGGTGTAAAACAACATGGAATAAGGGAGGTGTTGAGAATGAATAAGGATAACAATGGATGATAAAGAATATGAATAACATAGTTATAAAAAAGAAATGAATGAAAGCAACACTCCCCTAAATGAAAAGATAATATGCCGCTGAAAAATAGGAAGTGGTAAAGATGTGGAATGAATGATGATAAATAATGATCAAAAAGGATTTTCATGAAATTCTCCTAAATTTGTAATAAATCAGAAAATTATGATATTTTACCTCAAGTTTAACCTCCAAAAGAAAAATGTGGAATGACATATATGTACTGGCATTTGTTGAAGCTGATGTAGGCAAAGTGGGTGCTGAAAGTGATGCAAAAGGTGGAATCCAGGCAAGCATATCGTGTCTAACAGTCGTTCATGTTCGCGAGTTGCTCGAGCCTCTTCTATTAGTTGCAATAGTGTGGTCATGCTGTGAATGGAGATCTGCCCCATACTTGTTGTTCTCCTGTAAACAAAGCACTATTTTGCATATAATGTTCTTGAATCCATAGTGTTAGTTTTGAATAGTAATAGATTAAGATGCATGCAAAAATTTCAATCAGAAATTTTTTTGTATACATGTAATATTAATATTTTGTCAAATCAACAAGTTATGGCAGAGTGCAGTAATCATATCGCATGCTATCCCATAATGCATACATTCCCCCCTCCAATTGGAAAAGAGATTCCATGACCATAAAGCACACGAAAGGCGTTGTGCTGATGGCAAGGCAAGGGAATGAACAATACAGCAGTAGAGTACACAGATCAATGATAGGACGGTGAGAGTTATGGTTATAATGAGAGCAAAGTGTATAAAGATAGTTATGAATAAAAGATAGGACGCTTTGGATTGATGATAAGTTATGAAAAAAGAGAAAAAGAACAACAATAAGCCAAAAAGATGCTTTACTGATGGTATTCTAACTGAAAATGATGCGATTGATCATAAAACAATTTCTCATGCATAAAGGTTCAAAATAGGGAAAAAACAATTAAGGAAATAACTTCTCTGATAAAAATAAAAAAATAAGAAAAGGGTATTATAGTAATAATTGACGATAAGATATAACTTCAATACCATAAGTAGAGCCTCTGCTGCCAGCAGGCATCCATAGCCTCAACATGGTTGCTTTTTAACCCATATGAGCCAGAATCCTCAATTTATAACTAGAGAGTTATAGTGTTGTTCTACAGAAGAGATCAGTGTGCTGGTATGGTAACCAGATAACCACACTGCCATTCACTAAGATGTAGCAAAAGTGATCAGGCCGGCTCGTGATGAGACCTCCTGTTCCAAGGATAATTTGGCTATCCAATGGATCATAACCCCGGTGTGGTGGCCATCATGAGAATGTCACTTTGTTATAGCCTTATGAACATAGTAGGCTAGCTCGTAATGAGACCCCCTATCCTCCATCTGCGAACAAAATTTTGTGTTATTACACATTTTTATGATAAAAAGAGGGAGGCTCGGTACTCCTTAAGAGTAGGGATGGTGGAAGAAGTTGAACATGTCAATAGAAAAAAATATACCCATAATCTTATTTATTATAGACAGAGAAGATTATAACCAGGAAGGGTGGAACTAGCATGGTATTAAGATGATCAATCAACATCATGTTCAACAGAAAACAATGCAGTAAAGTAGTATATAAATAATTGTGTCCCTTTTGAAAATAAGTTATCATCAAGGAGCTGTCTTGTTAAAGATCATAACATGAATGATATTAACTCGCTTCAATAGAATCCATAATTCTCATTCTCATAAAAATAGTGTACTTCATGATATGAAAGAAAATCAGTAAAATGTGGTTGAGATGAACTAAGAATAATCCCACAAAAGGAAGAAAGTGTTTCTCTCGAAAATACTCCCAAAGTGTTGCTTATTTGAAGGAACAACAAAAACACTAAAAAAAAGTGTTGTTCTTTGTAGGGAACAACAAAGGAAATGCACACCAAAAAGAAAAAATACACACGAAAAAGTGTGAAAACGCAAATGCCGTTCCTTTGGAAAAAGGAACAACATAAACTAAAAGTGTCGTTCCTTTAGAAAAGGAATAGCAAAAACGCAAGTGTCGTTTCTTTGGAAAAGGAACAACAAAAATGAAAAGTGTCGTTCATTTGGAAAATGAACAACAAAAATGAAAAGTGTTGTTCCTTTGGAAAAGGAACAACAAAAATGCAAGTGTCGTTCCTTTGGAAAAGGAACAGCAAAAATGAAAAGTGTCGTTCCTTTGGAAAAAGAACAGCAAAAACGCAAGTCTCGTTCCTTTGGAAAAGGAACAACAAAAATCAAAAGTTTCGTTCCTTTGGAAAAGGAACAACAAAAATCAAAAGTGTCGTTCCTTTGGAAAATGAACAACAAAATGAACCGTGAAAAAGGAACAACAAAATGAACGGCTAACCCAAAAAGTGCTATTTCTTTAGAAAAAGAAAAACAAAACGAAAATGCTATCCCTTTGAAAAAGGAACAACAAAAACGACAAAAGTACACACAAATGTTGTCCCTTCAGAAAAGGAACAACAAAATGCACAATCATAAAATGCAAGCACGCAAAGAATGAATTAGATGTTCACTGCATTGATGCTGAGGATGAAGCAACACCTGAAACACAAAAAATAAGAGAAATCAGAAAAGAAACAACATTTTATTTAAAAACAATATGTAAATTAAGTTACAACAGCTATGATATTATGTAAAAAAAAATGATCTTTTTGAAAAATGTTTTGGCAGCAGTGATAAGACATGAATCTTCAAATGGAAATCAATTCTTCATTTCTTCTATTATGAATTCGTTGGGTAATAACTTGGATGAAATTCCTTTGTTTCATTAAAATTTCTTTCAAGAATCACTTGTCCATAAATTGACCTTCTTTTTCTCCAAGGACCTGCAAAAAAACGAGTGTCTACCTGCAATAAAACATTAAATCATGGAGAAAGAGAGGTGATCGGGCTCCCCTAATCCAAGAATTATGCAAAAAAACAACAAGTAGTTACTCTGTATAACAAATCCATTGAGAGAATAGCAAAGTAAAATTTATTTGTCACTTGCGGGAGAGCAGTGGTCAACCATACTAACCAGCAGTGTTTTAATCACAACTTCTTTGTTTTTCGTTAAAATTGAGTGATTCCAAAGCAAAATGAGAGCTAATTCAAATTTTTATCTCCAGTAGCAATAGGTTTTATAAATTCAATGATATGATATGTCAATTTTAGTTAGAACAACCTGCATAACAGAGTCATTTTCGATTACCCAGCTCAGACCAACAGTTAATGTTTTAAGCATAGATTTTTGTTTCATGTCGGATTCGAATGATTCAAATTGGAAATGAAATTATATTCATTTATTTATCTCCAATAGAAATATGTTTTGAATACAAGAAGAATTGATAGGTGAAATACTATAAAGAACAACCGGAAAGACATAGTTTTAAGGGTGCTGATTTACGATAGTCAGTCAGTATTTTGATCATAACTTCCCCATACGATATCAAAATTGGGTGATTCCAATTGAATTGTAAACTATATTTATAGGGGAATCTACCATAGAAACAGGTTTTAAAATTCATTCATTTAGGCCTCAAAAAATTGACTGTCCCAACTCTATTCCTGAGCTGCCCACTAGACACCTTGTCAATGTTTTATTTCTAACTTTTTTGTTTCAAATCAAAATTGAGTGATTCAAATTGGGTTGGAAAGTGGAAATTAAGGGATACTTAGGATAGAAACATGTTTTAAAAATATTCCCTTTTGGTCCCTCAAAACATGACTGTCCCGACTGTGTTTCCAGAAATTCCATCAAGCCCACAAGCCAAAGAAATATGATATTGAAGCATTTTTTCAAATTAGTGATAAAAGTGAATATGAGTGTTTGTAGAACTATTATTTCCATTATAATTCATCCACATACACAAATGAATTAAAAAAAATTATCACTAATGTTGATTTGCATAGCATATTGCAACAAAAAACAATTAGTTTTACATAGAAAAACAAAATGCATTTATTTATTCCCTTTATTATTTTATTTTCTACACTAACCTATTTTGATTTGAAAAATGAATATGACTACGTATATGAGTACTTCTAGTGGAGCCATTTCCGAAATAGGGCTTCATATATGCACATACCCAAATTTGAAAAATGCATATTAATGAATATTAGGGTATGAGAAGCCAACTTCCCTTGAAAAGATGTTGTCAACAATTGTTGAAATATGGAGTGATGTTGAAAACAAGTGATGGAGTGAAACCAATCTTCAATGTATCCGTTATTTTCTTGATTTCCCATAGCCATCATACCATGAAGTTCTTGGGCTTTTAAAATGGTTTGTTGATGCATACTAAAAGAAACCTCATTTTCTTCCATAGCTTCTACAATTTTTGAATTTTAAACATTCTGAATCTCATTGTAAGTTTTCTCTAATGGCACATGTGAGATAGAATGGGTGGGAAGGGTGGGTAAGTTTTGTAGTTCAACATTGTAAGCATGTTGTATTGGTTTATTGTGGTGAGGGTGTGGAATTATTTGAACAGGAAAATGTGTAAGGAATGGAGCATTGTGATGATGTGGTTGGTTGGGTTGAGTGGATAAATTTGATATGCAAGCATGATGTTGTGGAAGAGCTGGTGTAGAATATGGAAAATGTGCTTGTGCTACAAGATGAGGGAGAGTAGTCATGCAATCACAAGGTGAACCATGCCAAACTTGTAGATAAGATTGGTGGTTATATTGAAATTGACATGGCTTCCCTAGAACATGAGTATTTCATAATGGATTATGCAAGTAAGAGGATGGAGAAAAATTGTTTTGAACCATACCTGTAGGCCTTGTTGCAGCTTTCCCATCTCTTTGATATGCCACTTCCAAATTAGATAAGGAAGAACAACCAACTACGGTATGCTCCTTTCGGTCATGAGTGAAAAACACTTCATCAAATTCTTGATTTTTATGAACCTGCAAAACATCCAATTTTGCATTTAGAGAGCTAACAAAATCAACTTTAAAATTTTCAAATAAATCATTGATTTCAGCTCTTATGTCTCCTATTCTTGTAGCAGATCTAGAAAAGAAAGAGTAAGCATCTCTAGAATTCTTACCAGCGTTGGAGATTCCTCTTGAGTACCTTATGCACAATTCACAAACATTATCATATGATAACTGAAAAACATCACCTTTTCCTATCAGATTTAAGAGTTCTAAAAATTTTTCTTTGATTCCTTTAAGGAGTGGTTTGAAGATCTCTTTCTCCAAATGCTTATATTTTGATTTTTGAAGGTTGTATTGAAATCGATCTACATAGTCCTCCAAACTTTCATCTTCCCCTTGTATCATATTGAAAATATCTTCAATGGCCTTGCAACAGTCTTGGTACTTCTTCAAGAATATGTTCTTCATGTCCTCCCATGATTGGATGCAATTCCCACCTAGGCTCATGAACCATTGGAGAGCCGATCCTTTTAGAGTTAGAGGAAATACTTTCAACCTTTGAACATTAGTACAATAATCATATCCTCTACAAAGTATTTCGAACTAAAATAAGAATGTATCTGGATCTTCATTTGCTAAACCATGAAAATTTGGTAGTAAAGATGGGGGAATTATGTGCATTTGTGTCACTCCTCCTAGATATTTGATAGCAAATTCAAAAGTAGAAACGTGAGTCATTTCTTACCATAATAGAAGATGTTCTTCATGTGTTTCTTCGAGGCTCCTTCTTCAAATGTTCCTATCAATCGATTAGTGAAATGGGTGGTGCTTACATTACCACTTGAGTGAGATCATGTGATTCATTTTTAAAAATTTCTATCTTTTTCCTAGTCATTCACACAAAAATTCAAACATTTGTTTCTACCCTAGGTTCTTTAACAATTCTGTTGGAAAGCGGGCGAGGGAGCAGGGATTTTACATGCTCCTATACGCAGGTTCTTACCTTCCATTTTTAATACCCAATTCTTTCCTGACAGGCACTCATCAGATGCACACTACTCTTTAAA
This sequence comes from Pinus taeda, assembly GCA_000404065.3. Lineage (NCBI taxonomy): Eukaryota > Viridiplantae > Streptophyta > Pinopsida > Pinales > Pinaceae > Pinus > Pinus taeda. The sequence continues at coordinate 67,843 of APFE031498494.1, forward strand.
AATGGCTACACTCTCCTCGGCAACGACGCCAAAATGTCGAGCGATAAAAAGGGTCTTTTTAACTCCTAATTACCTTCACATTAATTGTCAACCCAGGGACAACTTTTTATTTCAATAGTGTACTCAGTCTGAGGTGGCTATTTACTCATGAGTAATGTTTTGCAGTATAGTGCTTAAAATCCAAAAGTAAATGAATGCTTGAAAGAAAATCTACTTACAGCAAAATACCTTGAAGCCTAAATCATTCATTCAGAAAAATAAGCAATGTATTAGTCAAGGGTCCAGTAACAATAACTCATCCCTTTGGAAACTGATGTAACCAAAAGTAATCAAGGAACATATCGTCAACCTGGGGACTAGACAGCAAATGCCAATGCCCACTATAGTTTTAGATCGTTCTGCACGCCAAAGCAATCAATAACGCAAATAACAGAAACTGGAACAACAACTAAGAAATGGAACAACAAATCTGGAACTCTAATGGCAATTAAGTTTAAGAAACATCAACGCCTTAGTCTACAAAATCAAATGCAGTCAATCATATCCTATGGAAATCAAATGGCAATCCCCTATCTTTAAGAATGAATCAAACAACACGCAGAAGTAGAACATCACTGATTAGCGATGGAATATGAAACAACACTGAAAATCAAACAATAACTTAACACACGGCACACCTCAATAGTAATCTGATCTTGGTAATTCAATTGTCAGTCTTAGTTATAAATAATACAACTGTATTTTGTAATGGAACAACAACGTCAATAGATTCAACAATCGCAAGGAAATATAATCTCTAAGATGAATTTAGTAATACCAATTAAAGAGTGTTACAACACGGATACGCTGTAATTGAATAACAATACATTCTGTAAGGACCAGCAACGTTATATCAATGATTAAAAGAACAACGATGCATTACCAAGTCAAGATGAATCAATACGACATTCCTGTCATAGAGAACGATATTACTCAATTGAACATAAATCAGATATAACAGAACCGTGATGTAAAATAATAGAACATACTAGATTACCAAATAAAGCTGATAATGAAAACGATGCATAAACCAAAAAGATAATATACAGCAGCAGCACAATCCACCAAAGGTTGGACCCTTAGCCGCCAACGGATGCTGCTGGGGTACTTTAGACGAGAGGAATGAACATCAACTCCCAAATCATATATTAATCATTAAATGGTGAAATCATTACAATAGTTGAAGCTTTGAGACTTACAACATGAAACAATCCTTTCTTCCTCCTATCCTATCATGAATTCTTAATTCTAAATCCTCAATTCTCCATTCTCTTAGCCCCTCTTTTTCCATCAATTCTCCCCCTCCTCTCTGATCTCTATTTTTATTTAAATAGAGAGAGAGCAGAGAGCAGTTACAATAGAGATAATTACAACATGATTCTATTACAAAATTGGATTGTTTCCAACCAATTGATCAACAAGAAGATATATTTCCATCCATCTCTCAACAAGAGAAAGAAGAATTTGGCTTTGCAGCTGAGATTTGGAGGACGGCCGCAACAACAAATCTGAGAAAATCATGCTCAAAGAACCCTGCGTTTCTCTCATTACAAGTCCAATTTGGGCAAACCTCTCTTCATTAAAGTTAATTGGGTCCGTTCTGGACACAACCCATGTTCCAGATTTTCCATATTCTTCTTCATTTGCTCAGCATTGCAACCGCAAAACTGTCACTTCTTATTCCAGCGAATTTCTGAGTTGGCACATTTAATGGTCAAATCTTCAATCTAGAAATGATCTTGGAGGTTAAAAATGGTAAATAATGTTACAAATAATTTATTGAAACTATCATTGATAAAATCATGCATAATCATCAACTTATTAGAAATAAAGGAAGATAAATAATATTCATCCATAAGAGCATAAATCATTTATAAAATGGATTTAAAGGATAAATTATAACAAATGATATAATAGAGAAGAGTAAAAATGGATGAAATAAGTGTTACAAAGTGGTCATATTCTTGGCCCAACACCCTCCACACCAAGTCAACCTTCTAGATCTTCGATCCCTTCCAGCAACTTTGACTAGGTAGTAGCTTTCGGCAACAGGCAGCTTCCAGCAATAGCGAAACTTAGGAGATTTTGATCTCCCAATCCATACCACAAAATAGAGAGAGAGAGAGAGAGAGAGAGAGAGAGAGAGAGAGACCAAAAGTTCTATTTGCTTCCTCTCCTTATAATTCCCCAAACTCACACTTCTTTCGACCTCCCAACAACAGTCTTTGCACTTCTCCAACTCTTCTTGAGATATCAAACTAGCTTGACAGATGATCCTCCAAATGACTTTGACTAACTTGTATTTATAGGCTTCTTGTGGGTTGAAATAGGGTTCTTTAGGCCAACTTGATCTCTCTTAGGTTGAATTCATGTGGAGGGCACATAAATCATATTTGAATCAGTATTAAACCTTTTACATGATTCAAAAGCCCAATAAGGGTATCTTTGAATGTACAATGACTCTATAAACACAATATTAATTCTAGGAGTCCACAATGGAGAATTTGACAAATATAATGATGAACCAAGCATGAAACCTATGCTTTAATAAGTCATTATTACAATAATAAAAAATATTTTCTTTATTCTTTTTACAAGTACATTACATGATGACTTAAGTACATTAATGATGACCGAACATAGTTATATTTTTGAATAGGTCAAAGAACACAATAATCCTTCATTTAGACCATTTGTAGAGATAAGGGGAAGAAACATGATCAATCAGGAAATCCAAGAGTACTTGGACAATTTGAGGTAGGTCACTACTAGAGAATACTTACAAATCACCAAGAAAAACTTGCAGTTGTATGTAGTTGGACCTGCTAAAGTTAATATGAAATTATTATTATCATGGAATGAAGCAAAAGCTAGCTCCAAAACTATTTCTCCAGATACTATAGAGGCCAGAGTTAGATTTCAATCAAATATTCCTTCAAAATTTTAGGACATAGTTGCACAATATAATGCTTGGCACCAATATGTTAGTACAAAACTACAAGTGGAAGTTGTCAAGCTAGAGTTTCCTCAAACTCAAGTTTAATGTATTAATTTTGTCTTATTAGGCTCTATCAATTTTTGTCTTATATGGAGTTTTGTCTTATTGTATTTGGAAATAATAAATTGCAAATATAAGTGGAGGTCCAAGAGTTAAAAGTGAAATGTGAAGAGTCATTAATTAGAGTAATGAAAAAATAAGTCCAAGAGTCATGAGGGAAGCTCAAAGGTCACAAGGGGAGATGAAGAGTCATCCCATTTGTTACAAGTAAGCCCTCATAGCTCAGATAAAGGGCTTGGAACTTAAGATGCCTTGGCTTCTCTAGTCTAGCATAGGAGTGAGTATCATTATTTGGGAGAAGCAAGTGGAGAACTCATGTTCCATTATTGGGGCTAGTTTCATATCATTGTAATTGTATACTTGGAACTGTCACTTAATGATCAAAAGCTCTCAAAGTCAACACACTTTCATGCATATATCATGGATATTGTATGACTACTCTTTATATGTTTTTTTATATGTTATTTCATTTACACTAATGCCAATGAACTATTTCATTTACTTTATTATGTATATTGTTGAATGTGCATTTTATATGATATCATGGTCACTATTATCTTGTGAGTTATTTTGCAGGCTAAATAATGATTCTTTCTTATGCTTGTGTGTCTCTTTTAGGATAATACTATTACTTTTGTTCAAGGGGATCACTCTTTTCCCTTTGGTTAGAAAGAATCCACACACACTTTTTATCACCAAATCTATGTGTATATCATCTTATGTGTTCATTGCAGCCAAGGCACATCTTTGAGATCATTGATTTGGTAACCGACCGTATTACGGTTGGGTCTCCTACTACAAAAGGTGTGGGGGTATAATTGGGACTTCACATCACGGATACCCCCTTCCCTATTTTTGACATCCAACACCATCAATAACATCATTAATTGTAACATATACCAGTGGGCCATATTCCATGTTATGGGCCATAAACAAAAACTCAAAAACCAAAGAAAAAAAAAATTGGTCAATGGTTAAGAAAATAGTTACTTAAGAGTAATAGTTTAACCTACCTTAGAAAGGGATAAAAGGAAGCATTGAATACATTGAAGGGGTTGTTGTTTGGGAAAATATTGAATTTTTTTCATTGGAACTGAACCAAAGAAAGATGAATAGAGAATTTCAAGTTGAAAATTTGTTTATACAAAGGGTCCATCCCTAATTTTTCGAATTTTGTGTTATTTGTTTTACATTAGAAGAAATTCAACTTTGAAGCTTTATTCTTTATGAATACTTGATCTTTTAGAAACTAAATATGTAAACATTCAAAAATTGGATATCACATTTACTGTTTCACTTGATGAAAAATTGGTTGCTCATATTTATGTATGAAATGTTGCATTTACTCATGAGTTATACCACTAAAATAATATTTAGTACTTATATTAGTATTGGGTATATTAACTTTTATATATAAAGTGTTTCAAATTCCTTACTATTGCTTTCCATAACCAAATTATTTTCTTAGAAATCATTATCTTGCATGATTAAATTTGAAGAACTTCACTTAATTTCTCCTTTTATTTTTATACTAGTTAAGTGAGATAATGATGCCTTTTGCATACTTAAGTTCTTTATAGCTTAGAATTCTCGTCTTTTGTGATATATTAATTTTTTATGCGTTTGGAAAGTTTATACTTCAAGACTACATATCCCTCATATTGGGGAACAGATTAGATTCAAATCTTTATTAAATTGAGGGATACCTCCTCTCATTCCTAGAAACTTTCATTCAACCAAAAGTGGGGAGAATTTTGTCCTCCGTAGGATGCCCTAACATTGTTTTTTTCCATAGAACAATCTTGAGGAACAATATCCATTTTCACAACTATACTAGGGAGCGAACATACATATATAGGTTGTTTTATGATTTATACATCACATGTATGACTAGTAATGACTTGATTCAATCACATATTTTATTTGGGTTGGATGATAAGTGAGTATTTTGAATCAATTATCTAAATTAGCATTGCAAACTTCTAATACTTATCAATAATTTAAGTAAGTTTGGTAGGTGTTGTCTTGAGATCATGCGGTAGAACAACCCAACTGATAAAATCCAAATGACCATGACATACAACCTCAATGATTCAGTTACAATAAAATTTTAGAGATTGGGCTCCCCACATAATGTTGGATAAAATTAGTAGATATACAAGATCGAATCCTAATCCTAAGCAAATCTCACAACAATATTACTATGGAATATTATATCTTAAAGAAAGAAGAAAGTAACTTTGAGATGATATATGCCTCTTTCACAAAATATTATTTTTCTAAAAGTGAATTTGTTGAAAGTTTATTTCGTAGTTAAAACCCCACTTTATCAAAGTTGTCCCAAAATTAAGTGTTAGGAATAAAATAAAACAACAATAAAATAAAAATGAATGTAGAAATAAAACATAGAATGAAACAATACAAAGGAAATGCCAATATATTTAGTTCATCTAATTTGACCCACCTTCATGGAGAAATAAATAGTCGTTCATTTTATTCCATCAAGAAAAATAAAGGGATACAACTTACAACACATCCACTACAGCTTGATCTTCTCTCTGCCAAAGTCTCCTCCCTCTTAATTAAAACTCTCTCTCAATAATACACAATTTCAATATAATTCCCTAAGAAAAAAGAGGGTTTCAATATAGGGATAAAATAACATAACACCTACCATATGACTGTGACATAATGGTGAACAATCAAAATTGACTAAAAAATTACAATATTTTACAAGGATTTTTTTCCAAATATTTATCTTTGAGGGTGTTGCCCCAAAAATATGACTAGGGGGATTCCAAAGAATTTTTGTAACCCCCTTTGTATACCCTAAAAAGTGGCGAAACCCCCCCACATGCCCCATTAAGAATTGGGTCCAAACGATCCTAAAAACATAACCTCTAAATCAGAAAATTAATCAGGCTCCGCAACCAACATTGTCCCACTTAGAGATTAATTACACCAACTCCATTGCTACTACACCTATTGGATTATGCTTCAACTTTGGACATAGATAATTTCTCATCTTTATCATCATGCTTGAATACAAATTGAGATTGAGCAAAAACTTAGTTTTTCATTCTTTACTGCCTTCGCTAAAATGTATTCAAGATGTTGTCTAGTATGTATCTTTTACAACTTGACTTGTCCATATTATAAAATTGATTGTATGAAATGGTACCTAAGGTGTACATATCTTGTATTAAAATTAATGGTTTAACTCTTTGCAAGATGAGTTGCACTCTTGATATCATTATACAACTTGTAATTCTCTTGCTTCTTCCTAGTTACTCCATGAACCTTTGTAACCAAATCATTTTTTACTAGAATTTGTTGTATCAAAATACTCTACTTCTATTGTTGAAAGTGCAAGAACGAGGGAAAATTTTAGGGGCTAATATTCCATGCTTTTTCCAAAAGAAATATTCGCCAATTTCCATTTTTCGAAAAATGAATTCGCCCAAATTATATAGTATAAAATTATTTTACCTTAAAAATTGCCAATATTATATATTGTCTAAGGTCGGTGAAAGATCCTGTCGATCCGAAAGACATGAAGGGCGTTTATGTTATTCCATGTTCTTGTGGGACACCATATATTGGTGAGACCGGTCGATCTATTAATCAAAGGATTAACGAGCATTCTGCAGACTTAAGGCATGGAAGAGCCAAGTCCTCGGCCCTTGCGGAGCATGCCGAGAAGACTAAACATCATGTATGTATTGAAGAAGCGCGCGTCATTGCAAAGGTTGGGCAGTTTCACCATCGGAAGTTTAGAGAGGCCCTGGAGATTGAAAAAAGGCCTGATAATCTTAATAGGGATGACGGCTGGAAGATCAGTAGTTGCTGGATCCCAGCCCTGTCTTCCTAGCCACCTCATTCCTTCTTCTCTTAGGTTTCCTGATTCCGAGGTTACCTTGTATCTTAATCAACCTAGTATTATTAAGATAGATATATATATTTATTAATTTAA
>APFE031498494.1:74932-97094 GCA_000404065.3 Pinus taeda
TAACATGCTAGGCTAGATCTGGTTCTTCAACTTGTCCTGACGATGAACCACCTGGTTGGTTCGAAACGCGTCGACAAATGGTTTTTTTTTGTGATTTTGCCGAAATTATTCTCTTAATAATATTAAATAATTATAAATATAAACATTTTTACAAAATTATCATCAAACATTTTAAAATTTAGATATTAGGGGCTAGTAAGATTCACCAAGGTTGTTAAACTTGAAGATAAACTTCCATCCTTAAAATTTTCCTTGGTAACAACCCTTTGCAATTTCAAAATCTAATTTATTTTTATTCCACCTATGGTAAAATCATACCTTGTGGTGCTCATCCTACTATCCATATCACTCACCATATCTCAGTCAACACATCCATATAGAAGAATGTGTGATCCTCCAAAGCATAATCCTTGAGTATTAGTACCACTTAAATACCTCAAAATCAACCGTAATGTTTTCCAATTCTCTTTAACTATATTTTTCATATACCTTGTCATAAATCCCACTAATGTGTAATTTAGATTTATGCACACCATCGTACCTAAATCTACCAATTGTTTAAAAATATGGAACTGTGGAAATTTAGTATATCTCCTCCTATGTCTTGGGACACATCTCCTTAGTCAATTTGAAATGGATATCCAAAGGTGTATTAACTAGTTTTTCATCTTTCATTTTAAATATTTCCAACATCTTTTCTACGTACTCATTATAACACTGTTCATTTATGAGTTTTTTTCTCTTGTTATTCTCAACCAAAGCTTTCCATTTCTTAAAAGTATCAAAGACATCATATTTTTTCTAATGCAATAAACTTGTTTTCCTAGTTGCATCATCAATAAAAGTAACATAATAATAAGAGCCACCAAGACCTTATTGTAGATTTTTATGTGTAGATTTAAAACTTCTCATGAAATTTACTAAATTACAAGACTTGAAGCTACTCTACTCATCTTCAGAACTTAATTCACCATATAAAACAATAATCATTGACATGAAAAAGGAAACATCACACATACATATATATTTATCTAGGGGAAAGAAACTGCTCAAAACCCCTTACTATTTGTATTGCATTAACCAAAGAATAGAGAAGAAATACAATGCTTGCTCAAGCCTGAGTAGACCTTTCACTAGTATAATCTATCCCTCTGTCTGATTGACTGAACCTGGCTCAACACTTAGCCAATTTCAAGCCTTTCCAAGCTCCTATTTCCTTGTGTTGTTCCCTTGGGAAATTTCCCTTATTATTTAGGAATTTCAAACCAAGGAATTGCACAATTACTATAGGCCAATCCTCTGACTACATGCACCACTTGTACAACTTTGATTAGTTTACAACTAATAGTACACTACACTTGAACTCCAATATCAACTGGGTAACTCGAATTTTGTGCATGCATCAATTATTTTGGTATGATTAATCAGTTAACTGGTTGATCACTCAGTGTGGTTGAAGTTATAAACCCATAACTTGACCTCCACTAGTTCTTTTGACAGTTAGAACTAGTTAAAATGACATAACTAAAATTAACTGAAATAGATTGCTACAAATTAGAATTCAATCATGTAGAACTTAACTCAAGTGCTTCCAACTCAAATTTACTGGGTTAAATGAGTGATAAGAGTCACATCACCTCAGTTAAATATCTGTAAGTATTCTACTGAAATTGAAATTTGACTTTTAATCTAGTTTGACTAAGGCAATGTCAAAACTAGATTTTCATGTTGCATTTTCAACATGACTTCTCAGTAGGAAATGGATTATCAGATACCCCAATCTTGATTATATGGAAATTGAATATTCCTCTTGACAAGGCCCTTGGAAAAATATCTTCATCCTATTCCTCTGTTGAAATGTACTACAACAACATAATCTAACTTTGCACACAATCTCGTAGATGGTGATACCAGATGTCAATATGCTTGGATCGATCATGAAATACTAGATTCTCAGAGAGTGATACAACTCTGATTGTCACAGTAAATCATTGCAGGATCCATATTTTGATCAAATAACCCAACAAGAATATTTTTCATCCAGATAACCTCACATGTTGCTTGACTTGTAGCCATGTACTCTACTTCTACTGAGCTGAGTGCCACAGATATCTACTTCATGTTGTACCAAGAAACTGTTGTGGAACCAACACTGAAAATTCCTCCTGATGTTCTCTTCCTATCTAATGGAATACCCACCCAATCTGTATTTGTGAAGCCTTGTAACTTCACTCCCTCTGTCCATTTGTTCTAAAGACCAAACTGAGTAGTGTCTCTAAGGTATCTCAACACATGATTTTCTTCCTTACAATACAGTTTGGTTGGCTTAACCATTTCTTGACTAATTAGATTAACTTCATAACACATGTTCGATTGTGTGCTCACCAAATACATGAGTTAACCCATAAGCTACCTATAAATGGTAGCCTCCACTACTTAATGTGAAGTAGCATCCTCATTCCTCAAGTTTCATGCTAGAGGAGTATCCATGGGTTTGCACCTATCCATGTAGAACCTTTGAAGTATCTCATTAGCATACCTTCCCTAAGAGACAAACAATTCCTCATCTCCTTTCCATACTTCCAGTCGATGGAAGTAGTGCATGAGGCCCATGTCCTTCATCTCTAACTCTCTTGCAAGGTCCTCCTTGCAAGATCAGATCAGTTGTTCATCACTAGTAAGGAACAAGTCATGGACATATAAAATAATAATCAACAATTTACCTTCTACCACAACGTGATAAAGTTTTGCTTATAGTTCACTTTTGGTGAAGCCAAAACCAATGAGATAGCTATCAATCCTAGTATATCAAGCAGAGAGTGCTTTCTAGAGTCCATATAATGATTTCCTAATTCTGCACACATGTGACTCTCTGTCAAAAGTCTCAAACCCCTCTAGATGCTCAATATACACCTCCTCCTCAATAACTCCATTGAGGAATGTTGTCTTCACATCCATCTGGCGTATCTTCTATGCCATATGCTTTGACAGTGTTATAATTGACCTGATTAATGAGTACCTTGCTACTCGAGCAAATGTATCCTCATATTCAATTCCCTCCACTTGAGAGAACCCCTTGCCCATAAATATGGCCTTGTGTTTCTCTATGCTCTCATCTGCTGCATGATTTACCTTGTAAATCCATCTTAAACCAACCGTTGAGTTGTCTATTGGTCTTGGGACCACTTCCCAAACACTGTTTCTGACAATGGAATCATATTCCTCTACCATAACATCAACCCATACTAGTTTCTCTACAACTTCCTTGAATGAGGAGCCTTTGTCTCTACAAACTCACTCATCAAAGTCATGTTGCTAGTGTACCAATTCAATGACCCTCTCTTCCTACGTTGTGAAGTGGGTGCTCCCACATTCTCTCTAGCATCATGTAATAATCTTTTAGTTGGTATGATTTCTTCCTTCTTTGGATGTCTCTGCTTGAGTGTATGTGTCCACTCTCTACTCCTTCGCTTGCGGCTACTCCATAACTTCCTGAGTTTATTCCTTTGGAGCCAAAAGATCCTAATCAGGCTGGAGATGAATCTCCCTCTCAAGAGAACACCTCATTTCCTTCTCCTCATCAAAGTTCACATCTCGTCTGACCATTGTCATCTTGAGGGATGGAAAGTACACTTGATAGTTGTGAGGTGTTTCTCTGTACCCCACAAATATGCCCAACTCTATTGTCAGCTCTATATTTTTCCTTGCTTCCTTTTAAACATGATAGGAAACTGATGATCCAAAGATCATGAAGTGTAACACATCTTGTTTCTTCCCTGAAAAATCCTCCTCCGGTGTACTCATGCCAATAATCCTATGAGGAATATTGTTCTACAAATAGATCATTGGGTTGCATGCTTCAGCCCACAAGTGTAGAGGTAGGATTTGGTCATGCAACATTGCCCATGCTACTCCCACGATACTTTTGTTCTTCCTCTTAGCCACCATATTTTGTTGTGGGTTATGACGTTCTTTCAACTCCCATCGAATTCATTCCTTTGCACAATTTTTTTTAAACTCATTTGACACGTACTCACCACCATTATTGCTCCTGAGGTCCTTCACTTTCCTGCAAGTCTCTTTCTCAACAAGTTCTTTAAACTCAACAAATTTGGAGAATGTCTGATCTTTATTTTGCGTGAAGTAGATCCAGTGCTTCCATGAGAAATCATCTACAAATATTGCATAATATTTGTGCTTAGCAATGGAGGTTGTCGATAAAGGTCCACAGACATCAAAGTGGATCCTTTTGAGGACTACATGCACCCTGTTGTCCCTATCACTGAAGGTGGATTTCATGCACATACCCAATGTAAACCCTTTGCATGTATCCCACTACTATAGTGCTCCTTTAGGGAGACTTGTAGAAATATGTTACATGATCTTCAAAGTTCCATGATGAAAATGACTAAGTCTTTTATGCAATAATTCGCTGACATCTCCGCTCTTCCACATCTCACTTGTAGAGGTTCTTGACTTGAGCCCCAATCTTCTTAACTTGTCCCTTGGCGATATGTCTTAGGAAAGACTTCCCTTTGATGAATATCACATCATAACCACGATCCTCTAACACTGCTATGAAAACTAGATTCTTCTTCAGACCCGGTACAAACATCACATCCTTGAGCCTAAGAGGGGATCCAAAATCCCTGTAAAAAAGTAATTGTACCAATATCAACCATGCTATACCTTCCATCATCTCCCATCTTGATGTTCATCTAGAGATACTTCTCCTCCAAGTCACTGAAATATTCTTTATTTTTGGTCACATGAAATGAGGCACCACTATCAAGATACCATACACTACCCAAAACTATGTTTGTCATGCATGCAATGAGGGTAAAATCAATTTTGAACTGTCAATCTAAGGCTTCACTCACTGCTAATATTGCATTATTCTTGCTTTCCTTCTTGTGTGGACATTTCGTTTTATAGTGCCCAAATTCATGACAATGAAAACACTTGATTCTAGACAAGTCTTTCTTCTTGCCCCCTTGATTCGAATCTGCTTTGGATTGGGATTTCTTCCCTTTCCCTTTCTTTACCTTTCCAAAAAAGGCACATTTCTCCTCATCCTCACCCTTAGATGAGGTCCCATGTTTGGTGCTTCGCCTTATCTCCTCCTGTACGAAATTAGACTAAAGGTGTTCCCATTTTGGTATCTTCTTGATCTAGATTTAAAAAGGAATGCAAAAAATTACACATATAACCATAAATACAAAGATGCATTAGAAATAACACTTCATTTCATTAATATCAAATACTATGCTTATAGACAGAATGGAAAACCTGAAAAACTGCCAAAAATTAAATTGTTCTACAAATAAGGAAACTAAAAAACTGAAAGAAACAATGCTTTGGGTCCAAGTGGAATAGGTGGGTGGCCACCAATATCCACTTGGATCATTCCTCCCCCTTTAGGAAGCAATTATCCCCATTGCGTTGAGTTCCTCCATGAGATGAGGAAACTTTTGTTGAATTTGGTCCTTGGTGAACCACTTGCCCTGGTGAAGTTGTTGGCATGCTTTGACAAATCGATATAGTTCGATCCTTTGTTTTCGGGTGTTATTGATCTACGTTTCCATTATCTGATCAGTTGTGGCTTATTCCATGCAATCTGGATTTAACTCTGCAGGTGTGAGTCGTTCTGCAATGTCTGATGTGTCTAGCAATGGTGGGAAGTATGGTCGAAGGTAGTCCACATTGAACACTGGGTGCAGGCCAAGGAATGGGGGAATGCTGAGCTCAAATGAATTGTCTCCCACAACCTTGGTGATGGTGTAAGGACCATATTAGATTGGTCTGAGTTTTTGATAGGCTCCAGTAAGGCGTTCCTTTTGCACATACAACCAGACTTTGTCACCCACCTGAAACTTGTTTGGCACCCAATGTTGATCATGTCACTGCTTTTACTTGGCAATCGATTTCTCCAAAATGTCATGGACCTACTCGCGGATATGTTGGATGTGCTCAATGAATATTTTTCCATTATCAGTTCCGAATTGGACATGATCCAACTCTGCCTGAGTAGCTGCAAATGGCATGGCCACATAAATGGGACATAGTGGTTGGAATCCCAAGCCCACCTGAAAAGGGCTATGGCTAGTCGAGCTATGGAGAGCTCGATTATAGTTGTGCTGGACATAGGGGAGGCTCTCATCCCATGTGCATGGATGCTTTGAGTTGCAAATGTGCAGAATGTGTACGATCATCCTGTTGATGACCTCTGCTTGGCCATCAGTTTAGGGATGGAAAGGGTTGGAATTAGTGAGCTTGGTGTCCAGCATGGACCAGAGACTGGACCAAAATGTACTGAGGAACCTACTGTCCTGATCTAAGATGACAAACTCTAGGATCCAAAAGTGTACCCACACTCATTCAAAGAAGAGTTTAGCAGTGGCTTCTGATGTCATATTCTTCTTTCAGGCCAATAGAAATACTTTTGCAGTACTGCCACCGTTTTCTCGACCCTGAAATGTCCAGCGGCCCGATTGTAGTGTGCTTCCAAAATCATCTTGGCACACTCACTTGAAGGAATACAAGGGTGTCCCAAGTGGCATAATAGGGCATCCTGGAGGTGAAAATCTGGAACTTGCTAACCCTCCAAGAGTGTCTGGTGTGTGTTGTCGAGTTCTGGGTCGCTTTTGTAGACAAGTGTACAATTAGAAGTCTCATGCCCACAAGAGTTGGGCACGGTGCTTGGCTGAAGCAATCTGCAACATTATTGGTGCTAAACTTCTTATATTTGATATTCAAATGGAACTATTGCAGGTATGTGGACCACTTCTGATGGAGATCATTTTGCAACTTCCCTTGCGTCTGTAGGAACTGCAGGGGCCAGTGATCTGTGTGGATGACCGTTTCCTTCCCCAAAATGTAATGCTTCCATTGTTGGTAGACATGCACAATGGAATACATATCTTTGTCATAAGTGGGATACTTCCAGACTGTGTTTGAAAGTGTCTCACTGTGATATGGCACTGGATGCCCTTGTTGAGTAAGGACTGCCCCAATAGCATAGTAAGAGGCATATGTCTCGGTCTCAAATGGTTGTTGCAAGTTTGGTAATGTGAGCACCAGTGTAGAGTAGAGGCGATGTTTCAACTTTGTGAATGCCTTCTATTGAGATTCAGACCAAAAGAATTTTTCTTTTGCTCCTCCCTTGGTGACTTGACTCAAGGGCCAAGTGATATGAGAGAATGCCAACACAAACTTGCAGTAGAAATTGGCAAGACCCAAAAAGCTGCAGAGCTCTGTCAGAGTGGTTGGAGTTGGCCAATCCCGAATGACCTGGATCTTCATTGGATCCACGTGCACCCCCCATTCATCAATAATGTATCCCAAATACTAAACCTGGGTCATGCCTGTTAGATTCCTATACCAATAGGTTTCATTTTTCATGATTGACAGTGGAAGTGCTAAATATGTTCATCCCTGCATGCTGCAGAGGTTCCATATTTTGTATACAGACAAAGAAAATTAAAAAATGAAAAGAGGGTATGCCTTAAAAGAATAATCAAAAGGCAAGAAAATCAATTGGTCAGAAAAAATAGTGATAATGAACCCCAAACCAAAGATTAGGAAAGTGGCTAGTCAAATGCCACTGCTATCTTATTTCACAAGTTCACCATGTGGAGGTATTGTTGCTTATTACATTTGATGGATGGCCCAACAATTCAATCTGGACCATGCCATGTTTTGAATTGCTGTTGTAGAATAGAGAAAGAATATATGTCCAAACAGTTCAAGCTTGCAGATGACTAGCTAGGTAGAGAACTTAAGGAGCCCAACTGCTTAATCTGGGCCTTTGGAAGAGATAAGAATACATTTAGATAGGAGGGCAGTCAAAAGAAAAGAGGACAATTAGGGTTTTCCAGTTCAAGTGCACCCAATGCAAAGGAAGAAAAAATGTTAGGTGTATTAGGCTGGGTAGGTAGTTTGAGGTTGCAGAAGCAAGTTGGTAATCACTTATGGTCTTGTCAAGAAGGACTTATCTCACTTATGTCATTGACACCATGGCAGTTATTTGATGGTACAACAGGGAAGCATGGCTAACTTCCCCTTCATTCCCCCAGAAATCATTCACTAACATCCCCTCAAGGACCTTGGGATTTTCCCAAATAGTCCAGTTTCACTCCATTCTTGTTAAAGACCAAGTTGACATTTGAATTGACTTAGTGAAAAGAAGCCACATTTCTTGTGTAAAATTGATCTTTCCACAATCCATTCATTTCCCTTTGCTCAAGTTTCCATTCTATAAACTTAGCATGCATCCATTCCTTTTCATTCCATAGAACTCATATTAACATCTAACCCTATTATCTAGCTCCTTAAATCGTTTCCCCACCCCTATTATACAAGAAACTATATAAAAACCCCAAAAAATACTAAATATTCCACCCCATGGCAACTATAGCCAAATAATATAAGTCGGGAAACATTAGGTTCATTTGGGACCCAGTATTAGCCCTTCCATGTTCATTACCCTTGGGATTCATTTAACACCCGGTTAAATGAATAACCACATCAAACATTCCCCCCAAACTATACCCTATCACCCTCCGCGCGCATTTCATTTGGGTTTTATTAATATTTGATTAATAAATAACCAAAGCCCGAACACATTAAACCTATAACCTAAGGTTTTAACCTGCCGAAACTATGTAATAGTCAATGTTTATCGGGCGCGCTCTTCTACTAAACTCCGATCATCTTTCCCTCCCGTCCACCGTAGGATCGGCTATCCCAGATCCGACGGTCCGCATGTATATCGGGCGCCCCTTTGTAGCGGTACGATAGTACTCGATGGTCGACGGTTTCACCGTCGTACACCGTGACAGCTGTCGGCATCCTATTGCATCGGGCCGCCCCTAACACATACCGCTTCTGTACCAAAGGCGGTCCGACGCAAACCGCTTACCGCCCTCCCCGCTTGCCTACGTCACCACATGACGTTGCTGCCACATTGCCTGCCACTACTCTGTACCTACGCCATGTCACCCGCTGACGTTATCACCCTACCACCGTGTCATGTGCAACATCATCATCCACGTCATGTGCCACGTCATCGTCTGTACCCGCTACACGACAAAAAATACGTCATGATGACGTCATCCTGGAAAAACACAAAAAGCGCCAAAAGGTCCAAATTTGGTTAAAAAGTCGAGAAAATGACTATTTTACGCCCATTTGTATTTTATTTCATTTGCAAAGAACGTGCATGTATTTTCACTATTTGACTTCTAGAGCTGGTACTGTCCATCAACCCGCCAACTCGACTGCATAACCCGACTCCATAGCTCGAAGCTCCACCTGCTAACTGTCTTCGGCGCCCTGTAAACAGGTATTTATCCATATTTTCGCCCGAAAGCCTTGTTTTTATACTTATCTGTTTAAAATTTCCAAAAGAACCTATGATTCCTCCCAACGGCACTCCTACCAATCACTCATTGTCCTACATTTATCATTTGAGCTAGTAATTCACCGCGAACATGAAAATTTGAACTAATTTCCTCTGCAAACAAGTTATTTCGACACATACTCTGCGTCCATATTCGCCTATAAACTACATAAATTGCTAAATTATTGAGTCAAATTACTCCAGTGTCCTGTTTCTGACTAGTTGTAACCTATTTTCCTAAAGGGGAATCCTTAATTTCCCTTTCCCTCTGCAAACTTGTGCCCCTTCAGGTGAATTTCAACTCTATCCTCTTGGCATTCAATTCACAGAGCCTGCAAATTCAACCAGTTTATGTAAAAACTGAGTCAAAGTGTTGCAAGTTTGTTGCTTACCACAAACTTTGTACAGTGAGGTCCATTTGAAATAAAAAATCAGTTTTATACCTTTCACAATATCCTCTGAGCTTAAATTCTACTTCCTATTGTTGTTTACACCCATATTGCAATTCATATCAATAGTATAAGATATGGAGACTCCAGTAGCCTTGAACAATGCTCCTTTGAATGCTCCACACATGGACTTAGATTGGCTACCATTAGCAGACAGAGACTTTCAGATCAAGGATATGATGGGCCTTACTTCTCACCTCAAAGTTGTGTGCCAATTCAAACACAATCACAGAAATAACATCGATATTATAGGAATTTGGCAATCCATTATGCCCATCTATTACCTCCCATCAATCAATGTGCTGCCTGATTTCATCCATCTATGCCATGCACACTATGAACCCACTCTGAGAGCAATTCTCATTCCAGATGGGTCTGTGTTGTTCTATATCACTCCTCAATCCATAAATGAAATGCTGAACTTTGAGCCTCCTCAGCCTCTGGTTCCCCTCACAATGAAACTCTTGCTAGATCAGGGTGCAAGGCTCTCTTAGGCAGAAATATCAAGAGTTAGTAAGCTGTTTATGGGACCTCAGTTTTCCATGAAGTCCACTATTCTCCATACACATATTGTGATTTTATTGACCTATTCATTTACCCAGCTACTTGCCTATTAATGGTGACTCCTCCTACCAGACTTACTGCTGAAATGCAAAGAATCTTGCATCTTTCTAAGGGCTATAGCATTGGTGATTGATACTTCTACCAAAACCACACAGTGATCAGAATTTATGGCCGTGAGTTGTCTCCCTATAAGCTGCCAAGATATGGCCCCATGAGACTTTTTGCCTTGGAATATTTCAGGCAGTTCAGTAATGCAGACTTGACCCATTTCCATGGGAAAAACAAGAAGGCACAACTTAAAATCAGACACCAGTTGGGTCCCTTTGTTTTCAACAAAAGGGAAGAGGCATGGAAAGATGCAGACAATATGCTGGGACAATAACTCATGTTGAAACAGAGCTTCTATTGGGCACCATATGACCCTGAACACTTCATAAGCCTTAGAAGAATCAAACACAGGCTTTTAGGATATGTGCACCAGCCAATCCCCTACATTAAACAAGATGCCAATCAACCAGAATGGGTAGAGGGCACCTTAGATGATGAAGAGCTCACTGAAGAAGAAAAATTAGAGAGAGAGATGAAAGAAATTGAGAAAAGAATTGACCTGGATTATGTTGCATAGGTCACCTTCACACAGCCTCAACCAGTGGGAGCAAGCACATCAACTGCTACTTCACGGCAGCCAGCTAAGGAGGCCATATCATCAGCAGGAAAGGGCAAAGAAATTGAGCATTATGAACATCAAAGCACAATGGAGGAGAAACCATCCTGAAATCCAGAAAAGGGTCAAGAACAAAGCCCTTTAACACAAACAAAAGCACCTGAAATCCCTGTGCTGCAAACTCCTCACAATGAGGAAAGAAGTAAAAAGAGGGACAGAATAGATGGTACACCCATAGGGACATCCACAGACCAGCAAGGAGAAAAAGACAAAGGCTAAACCCCTATGCCGAGGAGGAAATCACAGAAGAGACCATAGGAAATATCAGGGGTGAGGGGACTTCTGAGCAGCAGATCCCTCCTATTTTGGAAACATCGGCCAGCTCCTTTTAGCAGGAGCAAGAGAAACAACCAGGTGGGGAGGTTTCATCCTCCAAACAACAGACCCAAAGGGGCTCAGATATCAAGAAGGCATTCACAGAGATCAAAGCTAGAAATGAACCAATAAGGTTTCAGCTTTACAACCAATTAATGAGAATGGCTCCGCAAATCAGCAAAGGCTAATGGCATCCTATGATATGGAAGTAGGGAAGATGACTTTCAGTCACTTTAGATCTACTACACAGCAGCCACAGTCAGTTGCAGACTACATCAGAACCAATCTGGAGGTCCTAGAAAAAGACATACATCCATTAGACCATATTGAGTTACATAAGCAGACGGGAGAAATGGTTTATTCTACACTAGTAGACAAGGCTTTATTGGCTCATAGATTGCAGAACTCTTCATACAATACTTCTGCCCAGTTAGAGTTGGAAAAAGCCTCATCCTTGGCCAAGGATAATAGGATAAAATCCTTGGAGGAGATCATCATAGAGTTGGGACATGATCCCAAAGATCCCAAAGGCACCCGGGCCTTGATTAGAAAAAAGGAGGAAGACATAGCAGCATTGAGAAAACAGATGAAGCTGCTAGTCACCATACATCCTCAAACTGCAGAAGTAGCGCAACAACAGGAAGTAGAGGATGTGGTAAGTCTACTTATGAGGATGAATCAAAGGATATTAGAAACAGAGAAAGCATTGGAGGAAGCTCAACGAGGGAAACAACCAGAGTCGGCCCCTCAACCATCCCATATAGCTCCAATAATTGTAGCTCCTCCAACAACAGTAACTACAACAGCACCTCCCCCAAATTCGACTTTAGCAATAGGTGCATCAACTTCAGCAGCAACTACAACAGCAGCAGTGCAAGAGGCCAGCTTGAGCATGGAGGCCATGATGAAAGAGATTAAGGCTCTAGAATTACAAATGGCGGAGATGAAGGAAACCAAAGAAAAGCTAGCCAAGATTGAGGCTAGTTATGATAAGTCAAAGATGACAGTTGCTGAGAAGACCAGGGAAGTAAAGGCCCTAGAAAATAAGATAAAGGCCTTGGAGAAAGACCTCACTCTCCATATAACCTTGACTGAGATAAAAACAATTTTGTGGAATAAAATTGGTCAATCTCTTGCTGATCAATGGACATCAATTCAAACCATTTTTGACCAAATAGAATTGATGGATGTAGCTCAGCATGAAACTCATAAAGCCAGAAAATTATTAGCAGATAAGCCTGAGCAAGCCAATCGATTGATTCACTTTTTGAATACTAGTACTAGTGACCAGCTGGCAGCACTAAACATCCAGAACAGAAGAGAGACTATTGTAAGAGTCAAGAAGGTGTTGACCATGAGGAATTTTGTCCAAACCATAGAAAGAAAGTGCCAAGAGATGCAGATAGAGGTAAATGCCTTTAGACAGAGGCTTTCAAATTTACAAACCAAAGGTTTACCCAGCCTGGTTACTAGTGCTGGAAGGCTACTAAAACAGGAACAATATGCAAACAGGCTGAGTACCTTTATACAAAATCAAATCACAGCATCATCAAGCAGCACAGAAGAAGCAGTCCCTCCCACAGGGCAGAGTTTATATGATAAACTAGAGGATTTGTTTTACATAGAGCATGAGGTAGAACACCTTTTTCCAGTTTGGCCGAATTATTACACATACATTGAAGCTGATGAAACATAATACAAATTGAGTAAGCATCAATTGCCAACTGAGGATTGGTGGCAAAGTCTGCTTCAGATTCTAAAATAGTTTTGATTATCTTCTCATTTATTGTCTCCATGAGCAAGTTGCATTATATGGCTCAGCTACCAGAAAATTCAAATTAACAGTGGATGAAATTCACGCTAATATTCAAAAGCGCAGAACAGGTGGCACAGGACAGCACTACAGGACCACATATCAAGGAAGCGGTCACCCACCGACTGCCAGAGTCAAAGGGTCAATAGCACGTAGGACACCTGCTACAACGAGTAAAGAGCTTTTAATTCCTCAGTTATTGCTATGCGATTTTTCCACAAATAGTTATTAATTATGTCAGAGTAGATGGATACATTGATGTCCATATATTTCCCTATGGGATATTTTGTAAAACTCCTATATATACTTATGAAAGAGATGTATTAGTGGTTGGTGGTTTTCTTTCTGAACTGCGTTGTAACATATCAGACTGTATTAATACAAATGGCCATTGAAGTTCATTGTGTCTGAATCATTCGAAGGTGGATTGGATGTTTTGGGACCTGCTACAGAATTCCTGTGTCATGCTAAGGAACAATAAGTTATACTAAACCGTGTTTTATGTTCTCTATATTCGTAAATTCCATGTATGTTTCATGATCTTGATAATAGGGAAGAAGAATAACATAGGATTTGTTTGAATGCACCCTATGTTCAATCTCTGCTGTTAATTATGTTTTTCTTCAGAATTAGTCATAAATATGAATTCTTCACTGCTCATGTTTGCACTAATTCTTTCATTTTGAATACTGTTTAGGAAATCTTAATTGCTCCTGCACAATATTCATACACTTTCCCTCTGCCAGTATAATGAAAGATTCTTGATTGCCTTTCATTCCCTGACTTCATTCCATCATTTCCAGATTTGAAAGTTGTTCCTAGCTTGCCTATCCTGCCCTGTGGCACTACCTTTTCACCAAGAAACTCTTTCAACGATTACACTTTCAGTAACTCCATTTCCTAATGGAAAAAACAGTTATATACTTGCACCCCAACTCTGTCTGAGATCACCATCCAACAAAATTAAAACCAAACCCTGTTCATAATAACTAGCCTAAAATACCCCAAAACAAAGCTGAATTTCAAAGAGAGAGCCCTCTCTGGTTGCAGGTAGGCTAGGACCTGCAACTAAAAGATTGGTTAGTGGTTATCTCGGCCGTATTCCCTACAGGAAGCAGGGAACAACCTGAGCGATAACAATGCCAAAAATGCATTTCTCCAAATTGGCACATAGCTTGTGTTGCCGCAATGTTTGGAGAACGTTTCAGATGTGGTGGAGGTGCTCTTCCCAACATTGGCTGAAGATTAGGATGTCATCCAAGTATACCACTACAAATGAGTTGGTGAATGGCCACAAGATGTCAACCATCATCCTCATGAAGGTTTCAGGAGCATTCGTCAACCCAAAAGACATAACTGACCATTCGAAAAGGCCCTCCTTGGATTTGAAGGTAGTCTTCCACACATCGAAGGGTTCGATTGGTACCTGGTGATATCCTAATTTCAATCCTTTGGCCCAGAAGGTCATCAATCCATGGGATCGGGTACCTATTCTAGATAGTGATCTTGTTTAGTTCCCAATAGTAAATACAAAGTCTCCAAGTCCCATACTTCTTTTGTACCAACATGATTAGGCTCCCACAGGGAGATGAACTTGGCTGGATGTGACCTTTCTGCCGCAACTCCTGAATCTACCTCTTGATTTTGTCATCCTCCAGAACGGAGCGTCGATATATTGGTCCATTGGGTAGTGGTGCACCTAGGATCATATTGATGGAGTGCTTGGCCTAACACTGCAAAAGCACCCCGGCGGGGGAGGTGAAGATGTCCTCATACTCCTCCATGACCTTGTCCATCTGTTGTTGTCATGCGGAGGGGCCCTGTCTGGGGGTCGTGGCCACCGTCTTCTTCTTTCCATGAGGGCATATCATAAGGAAAACAAATTTCACAGTTTTGGAAATGAGCTTACTGCATTATTTTATAGTAACCAAAGAGATGGCGGTAGGTGGTGCTACCTTCGATAGCCTATACAACTTATTTCCCAAAGTCGCAATAACAACACGAGGCCTTGACTCATACACAACATGTCGCTTCAATAAGTATGGTTGGCCTAATAATACATCACAAACATCAAGGGGAGAAACATCTCATAATACCTCATCTGTGAAGGTCTTGATGTTGTTTGGAAGGTGACACTGCTAGCTCACGAGAAGATCCCGTCCTTCGTGAAGCCACTCGATGGTGTACGGTTGTGGATGTGATGTGGTCGGTAAGCCCAGCTGCTTCATGACTTCTTCCGAAATGAGATTCTTTTGGCTCCCATTATCGAAAATGAACTGTAGCAGGTAACTCTTTATCCACATCTGGGAGTGGAAGAGGCACTCCTCCTCCTCTAGATCTTTTGGATTCTCCTTTTGGATCTTCGTGGTGGCAACGGTGGCATTGGGCTCCGCATCGATAATCTGCTTCCCTTTGTCATTCTGCTTGTTGGGTTCTGACTCAGAGTTAGAACATGCATCTAATTTTGAAGCCTTTCGCTCAACCACCAATGAATGCTTGGCCTGAAACTCACTTGTGTTGTGAGTGGAGCTCTTATGGAGCTCACACCACTTTCTTGTGTCCTTCCTTAGCTTCGCAACGTTGTTCTTTGCTTGCGGCTTTGACAGGTTGTCATGGGCTGCCCTGCCCTAACTTTGTCCTTTGTTTTGTAGTTTGGGGGCACCTTTCCCTTGCTTCAGATTCATATATCCAAAGTCTCACTTCTTCTGATTAAAATTTTACTCGATCTTGAGACATATCCGTTTTCCGTGTCGAGCGAGGAGATGTCTAGGAACTCCATATCGTCTTGGATATACCTATGTAGGCAGCCATGGTACTTGAGAACCAAATGCTTCTTAGAATCCTTGATACCCAACTTTGTGCGAAGGGTATGAAAAACATTGGTAAACTTCGGCACATCTTGGTCCCTTTCGTGTTGCAGGGTTGTCCACTTGATGTATTTATCCTCATAGCTCCCGGTAGGGTAGTACTACTCGATGGCATCTAGGAACAAGTTCCAAGTGGGTGCAGCTGAAAATAGTGAGTTCATACTTTCATCCTTCTCCTCACAGTGGGTTTCCCACCAGTCCTTGACATGGGGGGCTACTTTGAGAAGTGTAAAAGTGATATTTTCCCGGCTAGAAAAATCGTGAACGAAAAAATATCCTTCTAGCAGATTTAACCATTTATCTACAACATCTCCATCTATCTGAATCTCAAATATGGGAATGTAAATTTATGTTGTACCTTAAAAGGGTGTGGTGCTTCCAGAGTAGCTGCTGAATGTAGATGCGTCGCCCTTGGGTAGCCGCTGAAGGATCTGGGCAAAGTTTTCCATCATACTGAAATATGCTTACAGACAAAATGGAAATAAGACTAGCTCGGGCGATGGTAGCTTATCTATGAGAAGAGATGTGGTAGCTACATGCCTTTAAAATGTGTTAAAATGAGGCTCAAAGGACTATTTATTGTTTAGAAACAATGGAAAACCCTAAACATCCAAAACCTAACCCTAGGAGAAGAAGTGCCACAATATGGGTCCCGATTGGGTAAATTGGTACATCAACTTCTGTGGGTCGTAACTTTGGCATGCGATCTTCGTTTTATGCGCACAATACCTCGATAGAAAGGTATATCCAAGGAATAAAAATTTTGAGTGAGGAACATCTATCTACAACCCATGTTGCTCCCTATTTTCCCAAAAAACTTTGTTTAGGGCCTCAAAACAACTCTGTAATTTCAGGACTCAAAAAACTGCCAAAAATAGTAAATTTTGCTACAGATAAGGAAACTGAAAAATGAAAGAAACAATGGTGGGGTTCCAAGTGGAATAGGTGGGTGGCTACTAATATCCACTTGGATCATTCCCCCCCCCAAGAAGCAATGCTCCCCATTGTGTTGAGTTCCTCCATGAGATGAGGAAACTTCTGCTGAACTTGGTCCCTGGTTAGCCACTTGCCCTGGTGAAGGAGTTGGCCTGCTTTGACAACTCATTATAGTTTGATCCTTTGTTGTCAGGTGTTCTTGATCTACATGTCCATGATTCGATCAGTTGTGGCTTGTTCCATGCAATCTGGATTTAACTCTGTAGGTGTGAGTTGTTCTGCAATGTTTGATGTGTCTAGTAATGGTGGGAAGTATGGTCGAGGATGGTCCACATTGAACGTTGGGTGCAAACCAAGAAATGGGGGAATGCTGAGTTCAAATGCATTGTCTCCCATAGCCTTGGCAATGATGAAAGGACCATATCAGAGTGGTCTGAGTTTCTGATAGGCTCCGGTAAGGCGTTCCTTTTGCAAATGCAACCAGAGTTTGTCGCCCTCCTAAAACTTGTGTGGCACTCGATGTTAATCATCTCGCTACTGGTACTTGGCAATTGATTTCTCCAGAATGTCATGGACCTACTGGAAGATATGTTGGATGTTCTCAATGAAGTTGTTTGCCTTATTGGTTTTAGACTAGACATGAGCCGACTCTGCCTGAGTATTTGCAAATGGCATGGCCACATCAATGGGACATAGTGGATGGAATCCCAAGCTCACTTGAAAAGGGCTGTGGCTAGTTGAGCTGTGGAGAGCCTGGTTATAACTGTGATAGACATAGGGGAGGCTCTCATCCCATGTGTGTGGATGCTTTCAGTTGTACATGCACAGAATGTGTACGATCATCCTGTTGATGACCTCTATTTGGCCATCAGTTTGGGGATGGAAAGTTGTGGACTTAGTGAGATTGGTGTCCAACATCAACCAAAGACTAGACCAAAAATGTACTGATGAACCTGCTATCCTGGTCTGAGATGATAGACTGTGGGATCCCAATGTGTACCCACACTCGTTCAAAGAAGAGTTTAGCAGTGGCTTCCGCTGTGATATTCTTCTTGCAGGCCACCATAATGGCCATCTTCAAGAATTTGTTGACGACCACAAAAACATAGTCATTTCCATGATTAGTAGAAGGAAGGCCTGACATGTAATCCATGGAGATGCATTCCCAAGGTTGACTAGGGGTAGGCAACAGAGTACAGAGGCCTTGCTTCTTGATGGTCAGTTTGGAAATGGTGAAGGAAGTGTAGGATTTGATTTAGTTATCGACATCCTGTCGAAGATTTGGCCAATAGAAATACTTATGCAGTACTACCATCCTTTTCTCGAACCCAAAATTCTCAGCCATCGAACTGTAGTGTGCTTCCCAAATCATCTTGGCACACTCGCTTGAAGGAACACAAAGGTGTCCCAAGTGGCATAATAAGGCATCCTGGAGGTGAAAATATGGAAATTGCTGAACCTCTAAGAGCGTCTGGTATGTGTGGCCAAATTCTGGGTCGCTTTTGTAGAGAAGTGGTCAATTAGAAGTCTCGTTCCCACAAGAGTTGAGCATGATGGTTAAAACCATGATCGGTATTCGGTTGAGGCAATATGCAACATTATTGGTGCTTCCCTTCCTATACTTGATATTCAAATGGAATTGTTGCAGGTATGTGGACCACTTCTCATGGCGATCATTCTGCAACATCCCTTGAATCTGTAGGAATTGCAGGGGCCGGTGGCTTGTGTGGATGACCATTTCCTTCCCCAAAAGGTAATGCTTCCATTGTCAGCAAGCCTACACAATGGAATACATCTCCTTGTCATAGGTGGGATACTTTTAGACTGTTTCTGCAAGTGTCTCACTGTGATATGCCACTGGATAACCTCGTTCAGTAAGGACTACCCCAATAGCATAGTCAGAGGCATCTGTCTTGATCTCAAATGTATGTTGCAAGTCTAGTAATGTGGGCATCAATGCAAAGCAAAGGCGATGTTTCAACTCTATGAATGCCTTCTGTTGAGATTCAGACTAGAAGAATTTTGCTTTCGCTCCTCCCTTGGTGACTTGACACAAGGGCCAAGTGATATGAGAGAATCCCAACACGAACCTGTGGTAGAAATTGGCAAGACCCAAAAAGCTGCAGAGCTTTGTTAGAGTGGTTGGAGCTGGCCAATCCCGAATGACTTGGACCTTGGCTAGATCCACATGCACCCCCCATTCATCAATAATGTATCCTAGATACTGAACCTGGGTCATGCCAAAAGTGGATTTATCCAAATTGGCACACAACTTGTATTCCCGCAGTGTTTGGATAACCTGTTAGATGTGGTGGAGGTGCTCTCCCAACTCTAGCTAAAGATCACGATGTCATCTAAGTATACCACTACAAATT
This sequence comes from Pinus taeda, assembly GCA_000404065.3. Lineage (NCBI taxonomy): Eukaryota > Viridiplantae > Streptophyta > Pinopsida > Pinales > Pinaceae > Pinus > Pinus taeda. Next base: position 94,376 of record APFE031498494.1, read on the forward strand.
AGTTGGTGAATGTCCACAAGATGTCATCCATCATCCTCATGAAGGTTGTAGGAGCATTCATCAACTCGAAAGGCATAACCAACCATTCAAAAATAACCTCCTTGGCTTTGAAGGCAATCTTCCACACATCAGAGGGTTCGATTGGTACCTGGTGATATCCTGATTTCAAGTCAATGTTGCTAAAATATTTTGCCCCCTTTAGTTGGTCCAAAAGGTCATCAATCCGTGGGATCGAGTACCTATTCCAGACAATGATCTTGTTCAGGACGCGATTGTCAATACAGAGTCTCTAAGTCTCGTCTTTCTTCTGTACCAACATGATCGGGCTCCCACAAGGGGATGAAATCGGCCCGATGTGACCTTTCTGCAACAACTCCTGAATTTTCCTCTTGAGTTCATCATTCTCCAGAACAGAGCACTGATGAATTGATCCATTGGGTAGCGATGAACTTGGGGTCAAATTGATGGAGTGCATGACCTGACAGTGTAGAGGCACTGCTGGCTCATGCGAAGATCCCATCCTTGGTGAAGCCACCCAATGGTGTACGGTTGTGGATGTGATGTGGCCGATAAGCCCAAACGCTTCACAAAATTTGCTGAAATGAGGTTCTTTTGGCTCCCGCTATTGACAATGAACTATAATGGGGAACCCTTTACCCACATTTGGGAGTGGAAGAGGCACTCCTCCTCCTCTGGATCTTCGGGTTCCTCCTTCTGGATCTTCATGGTGGTAATTGTGACGTTGGGCTCCACATTGATAATCTGCTTCCCTTTTTCATTCCCCTTGTCAGGTTCTGAATCAGAGTCAGAACATGCCTCTAATTCCGAAGCCTTTAGCTCGGCCACCAGTGGCTACTTGGCTTGACACTCACTTGTGTTGTGAGTGGAGCTCTTATGGAACTCACACCACTTTCCTGTGTCCTTCTTCAGCTTTGCGGTGTTGTTCTTTGCTTATGGCTTCAAAAGGTTGTCCTAGGCCGCCCTGCCTTGGCTTTTTCCTTTGTTCTGTGGTTTGGGGGCACCTTTCCCTTGCTTCAGATTCACATAACCAAAGTCTCACTTCTTTTGTTTAAAATTTTGCGCTTGATCTTGACGGCATATTGGTATGCCGTGCCGAGCGAGGAGATGTCCAAGAACTCCATCTCATCTTGGATGTACCTGTGTAGGTAGCCGTGGTACTTGAGAACCAAATGCTTCTTAGAATCCTTGATACCCAACTTTGTGCAAAGGGTATGAAAAACATTGGTGGGATAATTTCAGACTGTTTCTAAAAGTGTCTCACTGTGATATGCCACTCGATAATTTCAGACTATTTCTGAAAGTGTCTCACTGTGATATGCAATGAGATAACCTCGTTCAGTAAGGACTACCCCAATAGCATAGTTAGAGGCATATGTCTCGATCTCAAATGGTTGTTGCAAGTTTGGTAATGTGGGCACCGGTGCAGAGAAAAGGCAATGTTTCAACTTTGTTAATGCCTCCTATTGAGATTTAGACCAAAAGAATTTTGCTTTCACTCCTCCCATGGTGATTTGACTCAAGGGACAAGTGGTATGAGAGAATTCCAACACGAACCTGTGGTAGAAATTGGAAAGACCCAAAAAGCTGCGAAGCTCTGTTAGAGTAGCTGCAGCTAGCCAATCTCGAATGACTTGGATCTTGGTTGGATCCACATGCACCCCCCGTCAATCAATAATGTATCCCAAATACTAAACATGGGTCATGCCAAAAGTGCATTTCTCCAAATTGGCACAGAGCTTGTGTTGCTGCAGTGTTTGGAGAACCTATCAGATGTAGTGGAGGGACTCTTCCCAACTCTAGCTGAATATCAGGATGTCATCTGTAATGCCCCACTTAAATCTTATCCTACAAATTTTGTTAATGTTTACATTATCTAAAAATATTGAGAAATATAGGTCTAATATAAAATTCATGATTTCCATTATTTAAATTCTCCACTTAGCTTCTCAATTTGAATATTGGGTAGAATTTGGTCTCCTTCCATTATTTCAAAATGTATGTATTCATTTCACATTACCCAATGTACCCTCACATTTATTAAGGAGAAGACATGGTCCTCTCCATGTAATTACATTTCACATTCCCCAATGTACCCTCATGGATAAGAAACCACTGGAAACGAAAGGGAGATCTAAACCTTCATCTTGGGTCAAAGGGATTCTTCACAGTGGTGTTCACAAACCTAGAGGATAAAGATAGCGTGTTCGATGTAGGACCATATTTCTATGTTGCTGCAGGCCTCTACATGCGACCATGGGTGATGAATTTTGTCCCAGAACAAGAAAAATTCACATCGGTACCAGTATGGATAAGACTCTACTCTCTACCTTTAGATTATTGGCTGCCAAAATTCTTAAAAGCCATAGGCAATAAATTAGCTAATTTTTAAAAATATCAGATGCAACTCTGCGAGGTAAATAAACCTCCTTCACCAACATATGTGTAGAAATGGACCTATCAAGAGCACTTTCGGACAAAATCATTCTAGAAGTATATGATGAAGAATGGGTGCAGGCGGTGGACTATGAACATGTCCCATTCATAAGTTGTAAATGTCATGAACATGGGCACTGTAATGCCCCACTTAAATCTTATCCTACAAATTTTGTTAATGTTTACATTATCTAAAAATATTGAGAAATATAGGTCTAATATAAAATTCATGATTTCCATTATTTAAATTCTCCACTTACCTTCT
>APFE031498494.1:105328-120657 GCA_000404065.3 Pinus taeda
ATCCCTGGTCGAAAATGGAGTGCCAAGTGTCAGAGGGGAAGCTTCTGGAAGATTCCATGATCTTCCACCTCACATTTTTGTCCCTGCCATTTGTCCATTCCCGACCATTGCACCCTACAGAGGAGCAAATCAGTATGCATCGCACCATGTACATGGGAAGGTGATATGCATCGCACCCTCTGCATTGAGCTTTCAGTATGGTCCAGTTTTGACCATTTATGAGCAGTTTTCAGTGGAGAACTTCTGGGAGATGATGTAATCAGTTGACCTTGTTCCTTTAGGTAATGAAGCAACACTTTTAGGGACTTAAGAGCCCTCAGTTTATGGACATTTTTGATTGGGGTTGAAGTGCCCAAAAATGTCTATAACAGGAGTTGAGGGTGAGTGCTTCATTGACAAGTTGATTGATATTTGGGTCATCCTTATGCATATCTGTTATGATTTGTATCTGTGCCTCTTTACCTGCCAAGCTACTTTTATGTTCTATTTGCATTTGTTGGAACTCCTATTGTAGCTTAGCCAATAGTATTTCTGCTTGTTGGTTGGTTTTGGCTTGTTGTAACTGTTGTTCGAGTGACAAAGTTTTGTCTTCTTTTTCTTTAAGCAACAGTTGTACCTTTGTTGGTTTGTCAATGGTTGTCATAGCGTATGCACCTGCAAATTGTGAGAGCCTTGCGAGGTTGGCCAATGGGTCGGTGGATGAGTCTTTCCAGAGGACATCCATCATCTCATTGTCTGGAGTGGTAGTAGTTATAGATTCCAAATTTCTTTTCTTTCTCTGTCTCTTAACAGCGGTCTTGTGTTGTGGGCTGTAAAATACATCAAGAGGGGGAATTTCTTCCATTCTTAAAACAATCTTAGAGGGGGGGGTAACGTGAATGTGTTCTATTTCTTGAGTATTCACAGTTTCCCCAGTTATAATTTCCAGAGTTGTTTCTTGATGTGTCATTTGTGTCTGCGGTGCTCTTTCCTCTGTGTTTAGTTTTCTGTTGAAATTATCCCACTCCTCTTCCAAATCAATTACCAGAGGATTTATTAGTTGTATATGGGGAGTATGGGTTTCAATCTACTCGATGGTCGAAGTTTGTTCATATGTCTTTGTTGTAGACTGGGTTGTATCCTAGATTAATTCCCTGCTCCTACTTTTCTTATTTTCTAAAGACTTCTCAGATGCCTTTCCAGAATTGGTTTTATATTTTTCCTTAGAGTCACCCTCTATGCTTACACTGGGAGTGGGCTCCCTTATTGGTTTAATTAACAATTGGTCCAATGGGACCTTTGATAATCTCCTTTCTGTATAGCTATAAAATGTTTCAAGACCCTCTCGATCAAAAAATATTTGTGCCATATGTTTCACTTATCTGAAGGTATTCTTCTATAAGAAAACATCATCAAATGGGTCCTTCTCATGGCTGAATATTTTTACTTTGACCATAGTGGTAAAATCCTTGACAATACCGAATGGGTCGTATTGTCTTTCGGGGAAATTAGGTAGTCATAGAGACAACATATTATCTACTTCCATAAACGCATGTCCAAGTTCATGTAATGAAAACACTCCACATGATATAGGAAATTGAGGCCAAATGGCCTTCTTTGACTCCTTCAGTGTTTTGTTCATCCCTCCTTCACTGGATGTCTGATAGGCTATCTCCCTAGCCATTAATTTATCTGGGACATAGAAAGGGAGAACATGGGTAGAGGTGATACTACCAAACACTCTAATATATGTAAATGTCTCTTCCTCGAACCATCGGGCTACTGGGAGGATGTCTATATCAGCTTCTTAGGAGAATCTGGGGGCATCTCATAAGAGGTACTTTAGAACCAAAACAAATAATGTCCATAACATAAGCACACATGAAAAACGAAGGGTAAACCCTCGAAGCAATACTCCTTTTCCTTCTATACTCTATAATTGCTTTAGCTAAATTATCAGACAGCATTTGTGGCCAATCTATTATTGTTGCATTAATGGTTGCATCTATTAAGGGCAACCATTCTGAGGAGAATTTGTTACTGTCGGGTCTGCCGAATAGTTTACAGAGTATAGACGCAGCAAAACAGAAAGGGGAACAAACAGATACAGTGGTGTAGATACTGTTTTTGTCTTTCTTGATTCTTTCTTCATTATTTGACCAATTCTTTGTGCAGTTCGTGAGGTCTTCATTTTCTTTGACAAATTTCTCAACAAATTACCTGTTGTAGGTAACCTGTGGCTCCGTTAAATGGTACATAAGCCTTAGGTTATATAGAGTGAAATATCCTATAACTTCCTAGCCTCCTATTTTGAATTCTCTATCAAATATATCAGTGTCGTCAATGATCCACTTAACCATGTCGGTATAGGGGATTATTTTCAGTCGCGCGGCTATTCGGTGCAGAAATGAGCACGCAAGGTAATTTATGGAAGCATCAGAGGAATCATGCCCATCGACTATAATCGTTGTCTCAAGAATCTTTGGTTGTTCCTCCTCCAGTAACTAATACATAGTCTCCCATGTAGACGTCCCTACTTCCTTATTACATGTAGTATCCGTGAACAGAGGAGTCAATTCTGACTTCTCAGAGGCAACTGCTTTCCCTTTCTTCACCATTTCTTTCGGCTCCCTGTTCTGCGGTTTTTTCCCGAAAATTTCAAGTGGAACAATGTAATGGATAAAAATGATACTAACAGTAGGAATGAATCAATAAATAAAACCATTAAAGGTGATAAAGGTGTTTTATTTGAAATCACGTAAGAACATATCAAATCACTCTAAATGGCCTTTCCCACATAAATGTAGTTACTTCTTCATAAATGCCCACTAATGATCCATTATCCTTTAACTTGAATGTCCATAAATATTCACATCGTAAATCGAGAAACAATCTCCTAGGGTGGTGAGCCTTCAAACTGCGATAATAGTGATTTTGTGATTTGCAAAGCAATATCACAGATCGTTATATCGCATAATTTGTTTATATTTAACTTACCACTTTTTGAGTTTGTGCGAGATGTGAGATGTGAGAAATAAACGTCATTACTTATCGGGCCTCTTTTTTAACGAATAATGGACCTCCGCATGTGTTGATGGAAAGATTAAGAGGTGGGTCCAAGACAAGATCGCATTTCGTAATATCGGCATTTGAGGCTTGTGTCGTATGATTCAAATGCAATGTGAGAAAGCTATTATACCATCGCAATCTCGCAAATCGCAATACTTCGGGGTAGCTTTTCAAGAGAATTCTTTTATAAATAGCGATGTTGCGATGCGAGACTTTTAGCTTTTTGAAGAAGCTTTAAGGACTTTCTAAGATTATGACCGTTTTTTCGAATATAGGTTTACTTTTTTTATTGTTTCATCGAAGATCGTGGTGGGTTAGAAAGGTACCGTTTGTGATGCATTTCATGATAAATACGAAAAAGTAGAATTTTAATGGTTTTATAGGTTTTGTTAGATATCTTGATTTATTCTAAACATAAATGAAATACCTACATGCTAGGATTGATTTTTTGGGTATATACATTTTTTTGAAAGGGTCCCCATTTATTAAAGTAATATTTTACTATTAACGTTAATAAATGGGGGGGGTTTGACAAGCACAACAATTGGCGATTCACTTGGAAGAACCATTTATCTCTGAGATTTTTTTGAATTTTCTAAAACTTCTAAAATAAAGATAGTTTTGAAAATAAAACTAAATTGCATGGAATATAAGGTAATTAGTATTGCTCGTTTATCAATAAACAACATCTGCTCTAACTATCTTTCTTCTGATTGCCCTTTTCTCACAGGTAGTCATTTTACCTACATGTGTCATTACTTGGTTATAAAGATAAAAGCGAAAGAATCTCGTTAGACCAGTTTTGGTATACTCATTTGTCGTAGATAGAGCCTCTACTACCAGCAGGCATTCATAGCCTCAACAGGGTTACCTATTACCCAGCAATGATTCAGTATCCCACTTAAGTAAGAATGCAAATTTAAAGATAAATTCTTCAGTATACTTGATGCTTTCTTTATTTTATTGAAGTAATTCATTCTTCTTTTATTTCTTAAAGGACAATGTCTTGGTTTGGTGGCCAAAATTGACAATGCCATTCACTTGATTTGTAACTGAACTGAACAAGCTGGCTCTTCATGAGACCCCTTGTCTTTTGATTGATACAATCTCAAGCCATTACCCTATTTTGATATTCAGTATTGATAATGTCAGTTCGTTATAATCTTATAATCATGGTAAGTCGACTCTTGATGAGACCTCTTATCCTTTAAGTTTAAAGTATATTTTAGAATTACACTCTAAAATTTAAATCTACTCAAGTGGGGGGAACCATTGGCTCCTTAAGAGTTACTGGACGACAATTGTAGAGTTTAAAGATGCTTTTCCGCAGAGAAACTTTGCTTTGTTATTGATACTTTTCCTGACTGATGTAAAGAAAATTTCTTTCTAAAGTTAAGTTTTATAAAAGATTGGATAATTTAACAGAAAAAATAGGCAGTTATGGAGTTGTAGCACTCAACTTATTTATTTCATGAATGAAGATTAATTGTCATAACCATTTCTACTTATACAAGCGAAAAACAAAATTAAAAAGAGAAACTATCCTTCAGTAAAACCAAACGTAAATGTTTTCAACTTGTATTATTATTTCAAAAGAAAATTAATTAAAGAATATACTATACAGCGATCAGAGGAAATCATCTTCTATGGAAAAAAATTCTTTAGGACTACCCATTAACAAGCAAAGGTTCTCTCTTACCTGCTAAATCTTGTAACATAAAAGTTGATGGGCCTATTAGCTCGACAATCCGGAATGGGCCAAACCACATTCATTGGAACTTAGTATGCTTGCCTTTCTCTTCGTGGGATTTATCCCATTTTAACATTAAGTCTCCGAGTTGGAAATTTTTTGAAGATATAGAATTTCAATCAAAGGATGCTTTGACTAACTGCTAATGATGTGCATGGGTAATTCTATCCTTTTCTCATTCCTCTTCAAGTTTAAGGATTTGTAATTGTCTAAGTTGCATAGACGAGGAAGGAGTTTCTTCGATAAATTGAACTAAGGCAAATGAGGGAATAACTATGTTTATTGGTAAGACAACTTCTTTCCCATAAAGCAGATTAAAAGGAGAAGTGTTGATGGAGGTTTTCTGAGTTATTTAATCTGCCCACAGAGCAAACACTAAATATTTATACCAGTTATTTTGACTTTGATCAACAGTTCGTTTAATAATCCTGATAAGGTTCTTATTTGTGGATCCGGCTAACCCATTTCCTTGTGGACAATAATTAGCAGAGTATTTAAGTTTAAAGCCTATTTTAAGAGCAAACTCTATCATAGCATTGCCTGAAAAGTAAGATGCATTATCGAACATTAAGGCAGAAGGTAAACCAAACCTGGTGATAATAAATTTATCTATAAATTCAATAGTGTTCTTAGAGTTGGCTACCTTGACTGGAATTGCTTCAACCCATTTGGTGAACTAATCAGTTGTTGTAAGGATATATTTATGCTGCTTAAAAGAATGAGGAACGATCTCACCTATTATGTCCAATCCCCATTGTTCAAATGGCTGATCAATGTTAATTGGTTGTAATGGTAATGTTGGTTTCCTCTGTCTTCCGGCAGTTGTCTGACATGTCTTACATTTCCTTATATAACTATGTGCATCTTTGAATAGGGTTGGCTAGTAATAACCTACACATAGGATTTTATGTGTTGTAGCATCTCCTGCAAAGTGTTTACCAGCCAGTCCATCATGAAGTTCCTGTAATACTTTCTCTACTTCATATTTCTCGAGACATCTAAGCAAAACAAAATCATAATTCATTCTAAACAGCACATTGTTGGCAATTTGATATTGTTTAGCCTTCAACCTCAAGGCTCTTTTCTTCATGTAATTCAAATGTGAAGGTGCACATCCATTTTTTAAATAGAATATTATATCAGCATATGTTGATTCAGTATCGGTAAGGCTTACCTCACAGATTTGTACCTTGTCACCTGAATCCTGTGATTCTGACATATTTGATGCTCCTGCAAAAACCTTGACCTTTCACAAATATTTGCTGGTTTGATTTCGATGTCATGTTCTTGCAGAGACGTAACCCAATTCGCTTTTTTTTCACCCACATCCCTTTGTACTAGAAGATTTCTTACTGTTGGGAATGGTATTATCACCTTGGTGTAGGTTTTGAGAAGAAAAGGTCTGAAGTGTTTTATTGATTTGAAAACAACGTACTAAGCTTGTTTTTCAACTTCTGAATAATTCAATTCAGCTCCCTGTAAATTAGAGCTAAAGAAATAAATTGGGGCTTCGGCTTTGTCTTGATTTGCGTGTGTCAATATGGCTGCGTATGATTTCTCGGAAGCGAAAGTGTACAAAGTGAAATGATTGGAAAAATTCAGCGTTTCTAAAGAAGGGGTGTTTATGATTGCTTGTTTTATCAAGTTAAAAGCTTCATGTTCCAACTGTCCCCATTTAAATAGAGAATTTTTCTTTATCATGGGTTGAAAGGGTAATACAATTCTTGAGAAGTCAGGGACAAATCATTTGACAAAATTTATTTGACCAAGGAAAGATTGCATCGATTTTTTGTTATGGGGTAAAGGTATTTCATTAATTTCTTTAATCATGTATGGGCCAACATGAATCCCTGTTTTGGACACAATAAATCCAAGGAGTTTTCCTTCACTTAAGTGAAAAAAGACTTCTTGGGGTTAAGGGAAATCCCATACTTTTGACAACATTCAAAGATTTGTTTTAGATCTCTCATATGATTACTACATTTTTTGGAATATACATTTATATCATCTAAGTACATTACCACTGACTTGTTTACTAAACCCTTGAATGCAATGTCCATGGCTCTTTGGAAAGTGGCACCAGCATTAATTAGTCTGAACAACATCTTTTGATAGGCGTAAGTGCCCCATTTTGTTCTGAATGTGGTTTTCAGTTGATCGCCTCGATGGACTAAGATTTGATTGTAACCTGAGAAACCATCTAGAAAGGACATTAGTTCTGAGCCTGCAATTGATTGCAATATCTGTTCCATAGGAGGCAACGGAAAATTGTCCTTTTAGCAAGATTTATTGAGATTGTGAAATTCTAAACAAATCCAAATATCACTGTTTTTCTTTCTGATTGGGACGATATTGGAGACCCACCTGGAATGCCTGACAGGAAAAATAATTTTGGCTTTTAGTATTTTACTTAACTCAGATTTAATCTAACTTTCTAAATTGGGATGAATTTTCCTCAATTTCTGTTGAACAAGTTTTTCATCAGAGGTCATAGGAATATTATATTGAATAATAGAGGTGTCATAGGTTTTAAGATCTTCCTAACTCCAAGCAAAGACATTCTTATATTGTTTCAACAGTCGTATAAAAGCTTATTTTTCTTTCGATGTGAGTTCGAGACCTAGATTGATGTTGTGTGGTTTCGTTTCAGTTCCAAGATTGATTAATTCATACCTCAGAGTTGAACTCTAAAGTTTTGAATTAGTAGATCTTTTGAATCTATCTTTGAGGTCATATAAATCTTTTGAATCGATCTTTAGATTGTCCTTATGCATATCTATTATGCTATGTATATGTGTCTCCTTGCCTGCCAAGCTACTTTGATGTTCTATTTGAATTTGTTGGAATTCTTGTTGTAGCTTAGCCAAATGTATTTTTGATTGTTGGTTGGTTTTGGCTTGCTTTAACTATTGTTCGAGTGACAAAATTTTGTCTTCTTTTTTTTTAAGCAATAGTTGTATCTCTGCTTCTTTGTCAATGGTTTTCATAGTGTATGCACCTGCGAACTGCGAGAGCCTGGTGAGGTTGTCCAATGGGTCGATGGATGAGTCTTTCCAGAAGACATCCATTGGCTCATTGTCTGGAGTGGTAGCAGTTATAGATTCCAATTTTATTTTTTTCTCTGTCTCTTAACAATGGCCTTATGTCGTGGGCTATAAAATACATCAAGAGGGGGAATTTCTTCCATTTGTAAAACAATCTCAGAGGTGGGGGTAATGGGAATGTGTTCTATTTCTTGAGTATTCACAGTTCCCCCAGTTATAATTTCCGGAGTTGTTTCTTGATGTGTCATTTATGTCTCTGGTGCTTGTTCCTCTGTGTTGAGTTTTCTGTTGAAATTATCCCACTCCTCTTCCAAATCAATTACCATAGGATTTATTAGCTATATAGGGGGAGTATGGGTTTCAGTCTGCTTGATGGTTGAATTTTGTTCATCTGTCTTTGTTATAGACTGGGTTGTATCCTAGATTGACTCCCTGCTCCTGCTTTTCTTATTTTCTGAAGACTTCTCAGATGCCTTTCCAGATTTTAGAGTTTTCCTTAAAGTCACCCTCTATGCTTACACTGGGAGTATGCTCCCTTATTGGTTCAATTAACAAATGGTCCAATGGGACCTTTGATAATCTCTTTTCTCTATAGCTATAAAATGTTTCAAGACCCTCTCGATCAAAAAGTATCTGTGCCATATGTTTCACTTCTCTGAAGGTATTCTTCTGTAAGAAAACATCATCAAATGGGTCCTTCTCATGGCTGAATATTTTTACTTTGACCATAGTGGTAAAATCCTTGACAATAATGAATGGGTCATATTGTCTTCCAGGGAACTTAGGTAGTCGTAGAGACAACATATTATCTACTTCCCTGAACGCATGTCCAATTTAATGTAATGAAAACACTCCACATGATATAGGAAATTGAGGCCAAATGGCCTTCTTTGACTCCTTCAGTGTTTTGTTCATCCCTCCTTCACTGCATGTATGATAGGCTATCTCTCTAGCCATTAATTTATCTGGGACATAGAAAGGGAGAACATGGGGAGAGGCGATGCTACCAAACACTCTGATATATGTAAATGTCTCTTCCTCGAACCATCGATCTATTGGGAGGATGTCTATCTCAGATTCTTAGGAGAATCTAGGGGCATCTCGGTTATAGATTTGTTTATGGACGGGAAGCATAACCCCATGACAAATCTTGAAAAAATTTGGTTCAAAATTGGATTCCCACATTTCTTTATGGTGGATGTGAATAGGAAATGGATCTTGAGTATTCCACTTCCACCCCATAAGAGGGAATTTAGAACCAAAACAAATAATGTCCATAACATAAGCACACATGAAAAACGAAGGGTAAACCCTCGAAGCAATACTCCTTTTCTTTCTATACTCTATAATTGCTTTAGCTAAATTATGAGACAGGATGTGTTCCCAATCTATTATTGTTGCATTAATGGTTGCATCTATTAAGGGAAACCATTCTGGGAAGAATTTGTTACTGTCGGGTTTGCCGAATAGTCTATAGAGCACAGCCACAGCAAAACAGAAAGGGGAACAAACAGATGCGGTGGCGTAGATACTGTTTTTGTCTTTCTTGATTCTTTCTTCATTATTTGACCAGCTCTTTGTGTTGTCCTCTAGGCCTTCATTTTCTTTGACGAATTTCTCAACAAATTACCTGTTGTAGGTAACCTGTGGCTTCGTTAAATGGTACATAAGCCTTAGTTTATCTGGAGTGAAAGATCCTAAACTTCCTGGCCTCCTGTTTTGAATTCTTTGTCAGATATATCAGTGTCATCAATGATCCACTTAACCATGTCAGTATAGGGGATTATTTTCGGTCGCGCGGCTATTCGGTGCAGAAATGAGCACGCAAGTTCATTTATGGAAGCATCAGAGGAATTGTCCCCATCGACTATAATCGTTGTCTCAAGAGTCCTTGGTTCTTCCTCCTCTTGTAACTGATACATAGTCTCCCATGTAAATGTCCCTGCTTCCTTATTACATGTAGTATCTGTGAACAGAGGAGTCAATTCTGACTTCTCAGAGGCGACTGCTTTCCATTTCTTCACCATTGCTTTCGGCTCCCTGTTTTGTGGTTTTTTCCTGAAAATTTCAAGAGGAACAGTTTATCGGATAAAAATGATAATTGAACATAGGAATGAATAGATAAAGAAAACCATTAAAGGTGATAAAGGTGTTTTATTTGAAATCACATAAGAAGATATCAAATCACTCTAAATGGCCTTTCCCACATAAATGCAATTACTTCTTCATAAATGCCCACTAATGATCCGTTATCCTTTAACTTGAATGTCCATAAATATTCACATCATAAATTGGGAAACGATCTCCTAGGGTGGTGAGCCTTTAAACTTCAATAATAGCGATTTTGTGATTTGCAAAGCAATACCGCAGATCGTTATATCGCATAATTTGTTTTCATTTAACTTACCACTTTTTGAGTTTGTGCAAGATGTGAGATGCGAGAAATAAACGTCATTACTTATCGGGCCTCTTTTTTAATGAGTAATGGACCTCTGCATGTCTTGATGGAAGGATTAAGAGGTGGGTCCAAGACGAGATCGCATTTTGTAATATCGACATGTAAAAGTTGAGGCTTGTGTTGTATGATTGAAATGCGATGTGAGAAAGCTATTATACCATCGCAATTTCGGAGATTGCAATCTCGCAAATCGCAATACTTCGAGGTATCTTTTCAAGAGAAATATTTTATAAACAGCGATGTTGCGATGTGAGACTTTTAGCTTTTTGAAGAAGCTTTAAGGACTCTCTAACATTATGACCGTTTTTTCGAATATAGGTTTACTTTTTTTTTTAATTGTTTCATCATAGATCGTGGTGGGTTAGAAAGGTATCGTTTGTGATGCATTTCATGCTAAATACGAAAAAGTATCATTTTAATGGTTTTATAGGTTTTGTTTGATATCTTGATTTATTCTAAACATAAAAGAAATACCTACATGCTAGGATTGATTTTTTGGGTATATACATTTTTTTGAAAGTTTGAAAGTGTCCCCATTTATTAATGTAATATTTTACTACTAACGTCAAAAAATGGGGGGGTTTTTGACAAGCACAACAATTGGTGATTCACTTGGAAGAACCAGTTATCTCTGAGAGTTTTTTGAATTTTCTAAAACTTCTAAAATAAAGATAGTTTTGAAAATAAAACTAAATTGCATGGAATATAAGGTAAGTAGTACTGCTCGTTTATCAATAAACAATCTGCTCTAACTATCTTTCTTCTGATTGCCCTTTTCTCACAGATAGTCATTTTACCTACATCTGTCATTACTTAGTTATAAAGATAAAAGCAAAAGAACCTCGTTAGACCAGTTTTGGTATACTCATTTGTCGTAGGTAGAGCCTCTGCTGCCAGCAAGCGTTCATAGCCTCAACAGGGCTACCTATTACCCAACTATGATTCAGTATTCCACTTAAGTAAGAATGCAAATGTAAAGATAAATTCTTCAGTATACTTGATGCTTTCTTTATTTTATTGAAGTAATTCATTCTTCTTTTATTTCTTAACGGACAATTTCTTGGTTTGGTGGCCAAAATTGACAATGCCATTCACTTGATTTGTAACTGAACTGAACAAGCTGGCTCTTGATGAGACACCTTGTCTTTTGATTGATACAATCTCAAGCCATTACCCTATTTTGATATTCATTATTGGTAATGTCAGTTGGTTATAATCTTATGATCATGGTAAGTCGACTCTTGATGAGACCTCTTATCCTTTAAGTTTAAAGTATATTTTAGAATTACACTCTAAAATTGAAAGCTACTCAAGTGGGGGGAATCATTGGCTCCTTAAGAGTTGTTGGACGACAATTGTAGAGTTTAAAGATTCTTTTCCGCAGAGAAACTTTGATTTGTTATTGATACTTTTCTTGACTGGTGCAAAGAAAATTTCTTTCTAAAGTTAAGTTTTATCAAAGACTGGATAATTTAACAGAAAAAGCAGACAATTTTGGAGTTGTAGCACTCAACTTATTTATTTCATGAATGAAGATTACTTTTCATAACCATTTCTACTTATACAAGCGAAAAACAAAATTAAAAAGAGAAACTATCCTTCAGTAAAATCAAACATAAATGTTTTCAACTTGTATTATTATTTCAAAAGAAAATTAATTAAAGAATATACTATATAGTGATCAGAGGAGATCAGCTTCTATGGAAAAAATTTCTTTAGGACTGCCCATTAACAGGTAGAGGTTCTCTCTTACCTACTAAATCTTGTAATAGAAAAGTTGATGGGCCTATTAGCTCGACAATCTGGAATGGGCCAAGCCACATTCGTTGGAACTTAATATGCTTGTCTTTCTCTTCGTGGGTTTTATCCCATTTTAACACTAAGTCTCTGAGTTGGAAATTTTTTGAAGATACAGAATTTGAATCAAAGGATGCTTTGACTAACTGCTATTAATGTGCATGGGTAATTCTAGCCTTTTCTCGTTCCTCTTCAAGTTTAAGGATTTGTAATTGTCTAAGTTGCATAGACAAGAAAGGAGTTTCTTTGATAAATTGAACTAAGGCAAACGAGGGAATAACTATGTTTATTGGTACGACAACTTCTTTCCCATAAACCAGATTAAAAGGAGAAGTGTCGATGGAGGTTTTCTGAGTTATTTGATCTGCCCATAGAACAAACACTAAATATTTATGCCAATTCTTTTGACTTTGATCAACAGTTCATTTGATAATCTTGATAAGGTTCTTATTTGTGGATCTGGCTAACCCATTTCCTTCTGGATAATAATTAGCAGAGAATTTAAGTTTAAAGCCTCTTTTAATAGAAAACTCTGTCATAGCATTGCCTGAAAAGTAATATGCATTATCGAACATTAAGGCAGAAGGTAAACCAAACCTGGTGATGATAAATTGATCTATAAATTCAATAATGTTTTTAGAGTTGGCTACCTTGAGTGGAATTGCTTCAACCCATTTGGTGAACTAATTAGTTGTTGTAAGGATATATTTATGTTGCTTAGAAGAATGAGGAATGATCTCACCTATTATGTCCAATCCCCATTGTTCAAATGGTTGATCAATGTTAACTTGTTGTAACCGTAATGCTAGTTTCCTCTGTCTTCCAACAGCTGTTTGACATATCTTACATTTCCTTACATAAGTGTGTGCATATTTGAATAGGGTTGGCTAGTAATAACCTACACGTAGGATTTTATGTGTTGTAGCATCTCCTGTAAAGTGTCCGCCAGCCAGTCCATCGTGAAGTTCCTACAATAATTTCTCTACTTCAGATTTCTTGAGACATCTAAGCAAAACATAATCACAATTCATTCTAAACAGCACATTGTTGGAAATTTGATATTGTTTAACCTTCAACCTCAAGGCTCTTTTCTTCATGTAATTCAAATGTGGAGGTGCATATCCATTTTTTAAATAGAATATTATATCAGCATATGTTGATTCAGTGTCGGAAAGGATTACACGCACAGATTTGTACCTCGTCACCTAAATCTTGTGATTCTGACATATTCGATGCTCCTGCCAACATCCTGCAAAAACCTTGACCTTTCACAATGTTTGCTGGTTTGATTTCAATGTCATATTCTTGCAGAGTCGTAACCCAATTCGCTTTTTTTTCACCCACATCCCTTTGTACTAGAAGGTTTCTTACTGTTGGGAATGGTATTATCACCTTGGTGTGGGTTTTGAGAAGAAAAGGTCTGAAGTGTTTTATTGATTTGAAAACAATGTACTAAGCTTGTTTTTCAACATCTGAATAATTCAATTAAGTTCCCTATAAATTAGAGCTAAAGAAATAAATCGGGGCTTCGGCTTTGTCTTGATTTGCTTGTGTCAATATGGCTGTGTATGATTTCTCGGAAGCGAAAGTGTACAAAGTGAAATGATTGGAATAATTTGGTGTTGCTAAAGACGGGCATTTATGATTTCTTGTTTTATCAAGTTAAAAGCTTCATGTTCCAACTATCCCCATTTAAATAGAGATTTTTTCTTTATCATGGGTTGAAAGGGTAATACAATTCTTGAGAAGTCAGGGACAAATCATTTGACAAAGGAAAGATTGCATCGATTTTTGTTATGGGGTAAAGGTATTTCAGAAATTTCTTTAATCATGTATGGGTCAATATGAATCCATGTTTTGGACACAATAAATCCAAGGAGTTTTCCTTCACTTGACGCGAGAAAAAAAAAAAAAAAAAAAAAAAAAAAAAAAAAAAAGACTTCTTGGGGTTAAGGGAAATCCCATACTTTTGACAACGTTCAAAGATTTGTTTTAGATCTCTCATATGATTACTACGTTTTTTTGGAATATACAATTATATCATCTAAGTAGATTACCACTGACCTGTTTACTAAACCCTTGAATGCAATGTCCATGGCTGTTTGGAAAGTGGCACTAGCATTAATTAGTCTGAACGACATCTTTTGATAGGCGTAAGTGCCCATTTGTTCTGAATGTGGTTTTCAGTTGATCGTCTGGATGGACTAAGATTTGACTGTAACCTGAGAAACCTTCTAGAAAGGACATTAGTTCTAAGCCTGCAACTGATTGCAATATCTGTTCCATAGGAGGCAACAGAAAATTGTCCTTTTAGCAAGCTTTATTGAGATTGCGAAATTCTATACAAATCTAAATATGATTGTTTTTATTTCTGATTGGGACGAGATTAGAGACCCACCTGGATTGCCTGACAAGAAAAATAATTTTGGATTTTAGTAGTTTATTTAACTCAGATTTAATCTGGCTTTCTAAATTGGGATGAATTTTCCTCAATTTCTGTTGAACAGGTTTTTCATCAGAGGTCATAGGAATAGTATGTTGAATAATAGAAGTGTCATAGGTTTTAAGGTCGTCGTAATTCCAAGCAAAGACATTCTTATATTGTTTCAACAATCGCATAAAATCTTATTTTTCTTCCGTTGTGAGTTCGAGACCTAGATTGATGTTTTGTGGTTTTGTGTCATTTCCAAGATTGATTAATTCATACCTCAGAGTTGAACTCTGAATTTTTGAATTAGTAGATCTTTTAAATCTATCTTTGAGGTCATATAAATCTTTGGAATCGATCTTTAGGTTGTTCTTATGCAGATCGGTTATGCTCTGTATCTGTGCCTCACCTGCCAAGCTGCTTTGATATTCTATTTGCATTTGTTGGAACTCCTACTGTAGCTTAGCCAAATGTATTTCTGCTTGTTGGTTGGTTTTGGCTTGTTGTAACTGTTGTTCGAGTGACAAAATTTTGTCTTATTTTTCTTTAAGCAATAGTTGTACCTCTTCTTCTTTGTCAATAGTTGCCATAGCCTGCGAACTGCGAGAGCCTGGTGAGGTTGGTGTTGGGTATACGACCAAAGTCCCACATTGACTAGAAGTGGGGAGGATCATGGGTATATAAGGATGGAAAAATATCTCCATTGGTATGAGGCCTTTTGGGGTAAGTCCAAAAGCAAATCCATGAGGGCTTAGGCCCAAAGTGGACAATATCATACCATTGTGGAGATATGTGGTGTCCAGA
>APFE031498494.1:139450-165066 GCA_000404065.3 Pinus taeda
TACATGTAGAGTCTACAAAAATATTTTCAAAAGAATAACATGACTCTATAACTCAACTATGTGAGTATGACCTTCCTATCACCAATGACTCATACATACATCCATCTCCCAACCAAGTGGGGATATACCAAATTTGACTCATCCATCCAACCAAGTGGGGATATACCAATTGTTTATACATGACAGAAATACAAATAAAAATTACATCATCCATCCCATGCAAAGTGGGGATACAAATTACACCAATTGTTTATACATGACAGAGATACAAATAAAAATTACATCATCCATCCCATGCAAAGTGGGGATACAAATTACATCATTTGTCCAAGAGGATTCATTCAAATGTATGAGAAGACATATCACACCCTAGACTTTTACATGACTTAAGAAACAAATGGTATAGATATCTAAAGACATAGCTAGACTCAACAACCAAAATGCCAACAATGCAGAATGCACGTGAAGGCTAATGCTCCTCCTGAACCTGTGCTACCTATGCATTGTTAACAAGTCAATGATCAAGGCATATTTGTTAGTCAAATAAAAATTAATGAACAAAGCATATTGATAGACTGTAATCATCAACATTAGACAAAGCACCCATATCAGAGCCTGCCCCACTATTTTTCTTGTCTGAAAAACATATATGCTCCTTGACCCACAAAAACCCACGTGTGTACACGACTATACTCATGAAACACGCGTATAATAACCCTTCTCTGAAAAAAAATAAATAAATAAATAATAAATAAAATAAAAAATAAAAAAATAATAATAAAATAAATAAATAAATATAAAAAAAAAAAAAAATAAATAAATAAATAAATAAATAAATAAATAAATTAAAAAAATAAAAAATAAAAAAAAAAAAAAAATAAAAAAAATAAAAAAAAATTTGGAATTAACAGTAGGATGATGGAGCAACTACTCCAAGCTTTTGTCTGAGATATTCAAATGTTTCTCTGGGAAGTGGTTTAGTGAATATATCAGCAACATGTTCTTTGGAGGGAACATACTCCAATTTGACCTTTTTTCAAGCACTTGTTCACGTAGAAAGTGGTACTTGATGGGTATGTGCTTGGTCTTGGAGTGCATGACTGGATTCTTTGAAATACTTATGGCACTTGTATTATCACATAGAATGGATATGGGTGGAGTACATGTGATCTGAATGTCTTGCAAATTTTGCAGCATCCAAAGTAGTTGTGTGCAGCAAGATGCAGCAACCACATATTCTACTTTAGCTATAGATAAAGCAATTGAACTTTGTTTCTTGCTAAACCACGACACTAACCTGGAACCCATATAGAATGCACTACCACTAGTGATTTTTCTATCATCAACACTTCTTGCCCAATCTGCATCTCTATATGCATGAAGAGTAAGATCTGCATCTCTAGGATACCATAAACCAAAGTCCTGAGTTCCTTGAATATATTTGAAAATTCTTTTGACTGCCTGAAGGTGTGATTCCTTTGTATTTGCTTGGAATCTTCCAACTATTCCTACTGCATGCATGATGTCAGGTCGGGTACTTGTTAGATAAAGCAGACTGCCAATCATGGATCTGTAAGTTGGTTGATGTACTGCTGCTGATTCGTCATTTGAGCTGAGACTGCATCATGTTACCGTTGGGGTACATACAGGTTTAGAATCTTCCATTCCGTACCTTTTCAAGGTCTATTTGAGATATTTGGTTTGTGAAAGAAAAATACCATCTTTATTTTGTTGAACTTGTAGACCAAGAAAATATGTAAGTTCACCACGCAAGGACATTTCAAATTCTTGTTGCATTACTGAAGCAAAATTCTGACTCATGGATTCTTCATTGCTAACAAAAATGATATCATCAACATAAACAATAATAATTAGCAATTTATCAGTTTCAATCTTTGTATATACATTTCTATCTGTTGAACCTTTTGTAAAACCTTGTTGGTGTAGATATTTGTCAAGGCGGTAATACGAGGCCCTTGGAGCCTGTTTTAGACCATAGAGAACCTTTTTGAATCTGCATACAAGTTTTGCATCATTTCCAAGAATGAATCCTTTTGGTTGTTCAATATAAACTTCTTCTTCTAAATCTCCATTAAGGAAAGATGATTTTACATCCATTTGATATACTTTGAATTTCTGAAAGCTAGAAAGAGCAAGAAACATCCTTATGGCTTCAAGTCTGGCAACAGGTGCAAAAGTTTCTTCAAAATCTATACCTTCTTGTTGAGCATACAGCTTGTTTTTGAATATCCATTTAGTTCCTATAATATTTTTATCATGAGGTCTAGGAACTAATTCCCAAGTATCATTCTTTTCAATTTGCTCAAGTTCTTCATCATGGCCTTGACCCAACATTCATCTTTGCATGCTTAATTTATATTTTGAGGTTCGATGGAGGATAGTAATGCTAGATAGCTCGAGGTCCCTGTAATAGTTCTTCTTGTCTGTACACCTACCTCTTTTTCCCCTAAAATTTGAGTTTCTGGATGATTTAATTGAACATACCTGGACAGAGTCTTTTCTTCTACCATTATCTCTTCTTCTGGTGCTTCATCGGTTTCTTCTTCAATATCATTTTTATTTGATGTGGGAAAATAGTCCCCATCTTCTTCATTGTCATAATCATCTTTTTTTATATGTTTTGGAATTTTGCATGCTTCATCAACTACAACATCAATGCTTTCAATAATTTTCCCAAGTCTTTTATTATAAAATTTATATCCTTTACTTCTGGAAGAATAACCAAGAAGAATACCTTCATCTGCTTTGGGTTCAAACTTACCAAGTTTTTCATCAGTCCTTTCGATAAAACATTTGCTTCCAAAAATTTTAAAGTATTTTACAGTAGGATTCTTACCATACCAAATTTCATGTGGAATTTGAATTTTATTTACCCAAACATTTGCTTTGTTGAGAATAGTCACGGCAACGAATGCAGCTTCACCCCAGAAGGTTGCAGGAGTTCCAGACTCATCTAGCATAGCTCGAGCCATTTGTTGAATTGTTCTATTAATTCTTTCTACCACACCATTTTGCTGAGGAGTCCTTGCGGTGGAGAATTGCCTTTTTATTCCATGTTGTTCACAAAAGTCAAAGAATTCATCCAATGTAAATTCCCCTCCTCGATCAGATCTGAGGCATTCGATTTTTCAATCTGATTCATTTTCAACCAAAGCTTTGAAGGCTTGGAACTTTTCAAATGCTTCATCTTTATGCTTTAGAAGACCTATCCAACACATTTTGGAAAAATCATCAAGGAACAAAATAAAGTATTCTTCTCCATGAGGTGACTTTTTCCTTGATGGTCCACATAAATCAGTATGGACAAGTTCAAGAGGCTTACTAGTTGACCCTTCTTTTTCCATGAAGTGAACTCTGGCTTGCTTACCGATTTGACATGGTTTTCATATTGTATTTTCTGGGATGTTGATATTTGGAAGGTCACGAATAGCCTTGAGTCTGCATGCTTTTCTTATTTGAGAAAAGCTTAGATGTCCCAATCTTCTATGCCACAACCAGTTTTCATCATTTTTGCTTAGATAGCACTGTTGTTGTCCTCCCTTGAGTATGCATAAGTTGTTTGGAGTTCTTGTACCTTTGATCATGGTCTCTCTTGTATCAAGCTCATGAACAACACATCTGTTTGATCGAAACACCACTTCATTTCCTTGATCACACATTTGACTGACACTCAATAGGTTATGATTTAAACCTTCTACATACATAAAATTTCCAACTTTAACCTTTTCTTTCAAGAAAATAGAACCTTTACCTTTTATGACAGCAAGAGTGTCATTTCCAAATGAGACATTCTTTTCCTTTTCCAAGGCATTATATGAGTGAAGTTTTTCTTTGTCACCAATCATGTGTTTGGAGCATCCACTGTTGATGTACCACTGATTTTCTTGTCCTTTTGCATACAATGCTATACCATATCTTTTTGTTTGAGATTCTTTCCTTCTCCATATCTTTGGATTAAATGGTGTTTGCTCCTTTTGTGATGTTTTCCGAAATTTGCTCGTGCATTCAAATTCTTCATGACCAAAGTTGTTACAGATTGAACATTCTATTTCATTTTCAAGAGGAGAAGAGTTATTATAGGAACTTCTCTTGATCCCTGTCACATTCCTTTCATTTCGTGCTTCTCTATTCATGATGGTTTTGTAAGCAACGCATTAAGCAACTTTGTGCCCAAAATTATGACATGAAAAACATTGCCCATTAAAGAAGTTCCTGCGATTATTAACCTGGTGATTGTAATTTCTATTGATATTCATCTTTGGAGCAAATTGAGTATAATATTTAAGAGGTTGGTTGTGGCTTCTATTCATCCTTGGAGTAAATTGAGTATGATTTACCCGGTGATCAGCTGTATACCTTTGATGACGATTGTCATATTGTTCACTGGTCTTTGTTGCATCAAGATAGCTTTTGGTGGAGGTTGACATCTTCTGTGATTGAGATGATTCTTCAGTATATCCAAGACCTGTCTTTGTCAGTGGAGAATGTTGAACTTTAATAATTTCAATTAAATTTTGTTATCCTTTAGCAAATCTAAGATTTAGAGATTTCGTTTTCTCAAGATCCTTTCTTAGACCCACAATTTCACATTCTAATTTTTCATTGTGTTTTTCCTTTTCAGCAAGTTGGTATGTCAAGGTATCTATAATCATATTCTTTTCTTCTAAATAGATTTTGAGTTTAGAAATTTCTTCATGAAGGTATTCCTCTTCTAAAGCATCCCAAAAATTATCATCGTCATAAGCCATGAGAAGTGTATAATCACCACTATTAGATAAACCATCACTATCCTCTTCTAAACTATCCCAAAAATCATTGCTATCATAGGTCATGAGAAGTCTGTAATCTTGTCCAGTTTCATCTTCATCACTATTAGATAAACCATTGCTATCTTTATGAGTATAATAACTTCTTTTATTCACAACTTGTTTTCTATTCCCTTTTGCATATTCCTTTCCTTTTTCATATTTATCTTTATGAGGACATATGGTAGCATAATGACCGACTCTGCCACAAGCAAAGCATTTGAAGGGTAGCTTACCTCTAAACCTTCCAAAACCTTGTTGAAGCTTCTTGACAAAGTTTGCCTCATCTTCTTCTTCTTAAATATGTCTTGATTCATTGTGTTCTTCCTTTCCTTTTGCTGAAGCTTTAAATGCGACTTCTCTCATATCTGATGGTCCTCCTTTTCTCATCTGGAAGGTAGTTAAAATTCCCTGAAGCTATGTCATAGTGATATTCTGCAGATCCTATTTCTCTTCTATGGTAGACACTTTTGATTCAAATTTAGTAGACAAGGATCTCAAAACTTTCTCAACTAAGGTAACTTCCTTTATTTCTTCACCCAGATTCTTCATACAATTTCTATACGTAATAAGTAACTAGATATACATTCATCACTATGCATCTTAAGACTTTCATACTGAATTCTAAGAGTTTGAAGCTTAGCACGTTTTACCTGAGAGTCTCCTTCATAGCTCAGAATGATTTTGTCCCATATTTTTTTTGTTGATTTGAGCTGCATGACTTTGAAAAACTCTGATTGTGACATACTTCCCAATAAAGTATTGACATCTTTGGAATTGGTTTCATATTGCTTTTTACCTGTCACATCTAGAGGAATTGTTGTTGGAAATGTATATCCTCCTTCCACAATTTCCCAGATATCTGTTCCAAGCGATTGTAGATAGGTTATGGTTCTTATTTTCCAAAAAACAAAGTTGCTCCCATCGAAGATTGACGGTCTGATGGATCCCATGCTTTCTTGATTATTCATGTTGATGGATCTCCTTTGAGAAAACACAGTGTGTCCATGAAACTTCATGCCTCTACTGCGCCACTTTGATTCTTGTCAATCCCAGGGTTCTAGGCCCCGATCTGCAAATTCATTTATAAAGTTTCTTCTAGGAATATGACTGTTCTGATATTACCTCATTCTATTATTCTTTAAGAACTGTAATTAAGTGAAACACCCACTATACAAACAAGAAACTAAAGAAATAAAACTATTTAACACAGGCCTTCGGCATCACAGGCTTAACTATTTCTGGGTGAACAAAGACCCATGAATTTCAACACAGTTGCTAAGCACACAATCTTTTCTATTAATAAAAGAATATGTGAATAAGACTGATTTTTTCCATCGGCCCTTGATGGCCTAATTTACACTACATTTTCTTCACCCTTGCTCTCTGCTCCCTCTCTTCCTCTCTCGAATCCCCTCTTTAGAAAAGAAAGGGAAATACATGTATGTCCTATCTAACAATCTCCTTCCACAAATGAAGGAATTTACCATATTTTTAGAAATCAAATCCTATTGTTGGGCATGGAATCCCCCCAATAGCATGTTTTGGGGTTTAAAGCCCAGTTTTGGTCAAATATTATTGTAAGACTCTGTGAATTGCGAGCACGGAGCGCGAGATGTATATTGAGTCATAGGGTTGTCCACCCTAAGATTTGTAATATAATATAACGTAATGCCAGCGTACCCATGGTCCACGAACCACGGGATTGTATAAATAGAGCGAGGCTCTAAGTGTAGAAAGGAAGGAAGGGAGAAGGCATGAAACATTGAGTCGAATCTGTAAAGTCTTGAGTCGTAGTAGTAGGAATAGGCTCTGCAGCTAAGTGCGCAGAGGCCTAGAAGAGTCCGCAGCTGAGTGCGCGGACCCCTGCAGCTGAGTACGCAGGGTAGGGTTGAGTATGTAACCGAGCAAGAATAATAATAAAAAGACGTTGATTACAAATATTGTGTATCTGTTTATGTCTTACTTTATATGCCTTTATGTTGTTTTATTTCTCACGCACACTTATATGAATGTTGAACATTGTTAAGTATAATTGGATTGACACAGATAAGGTAAGTAATTGGTTAATATCATATTAAAAGTAAGGAATTTGGATAATAGCACGGATCACGCCTTGATCAGGGCTACGCGAAGGCAGCATCCAGACTACGAGGCACTAATAACTGCACGTAGCGACGTGCGCGCAGGGTCAAACCACGGACCACCACACATCATCAGACATCTCTAGGGTGCGGAAACTTGGTTCTAGCACTCTCCCATACTACTTCGGGTGAGACCTCAATTCGCGCTCCACGGACTATTGCCAAAAGGGTCAGTAGTACCAGGATTTGTTTGGCTAAATCACCTCTAAACCTGGGTCAGGCCCCCTCAAGCCAACAAATAGTTCCATTTCCAGGACCAAGATTTGCATAAGGGATTTCTGATGTCGTGGCACTGGAATCCAACGAAGAAATAAATTGAAGAGTGGTTGGACAAGAAGATTCACGAGTTCGCAATGTAGGAAAACAGGGGTTCGCGAGTGTCTAAGGAGAAGTGGTTGGAGAGCTACTTATATACAGAAATCCACAAAATTTTCTCTGCTCCCTTTCCTTCTGAGCTATATAAGTGGATCACAAAGTTAGCAGATAGTCAAGGAAGGTGCACGCTCGATAAACCAATCGCGTGGACTCCAGAATTAGTGCACGGATTAGAAGCCTCGAAAGATAAGATCGCGCACGTTGTGGACCATTGGCTTGATCGAATTATAGGGGGATTTATCACTGAGTTTGTAATAGATACAACTGTCAGCTATAGTGAGGCGGAACGACACTTCCTCAAAGGACCGCGAGGTAAGTATATCATATATTTTAACACTTGGATTAAGATGTTATTGTGTGAAAAACGAGTTATGTGGATAAATTGATGTTTGGGGCTACGCGAAGTGGGAGAATCTATAGAAGTGAAGGTAGTGCATGGATAGAAAATAGCCCCTTGATTTCGCCTTGACGAGAAAGCGAGGAAGAGCTCACGGAAGTTTCACCAAGAAGCGTCGTGAGTCTGATAAAACATCGGATCCCGCGGTTACCACCTCCACCTACACCGCCACTCGTCTCACTGTCTTCACCTCCATCTTCACCCACCCCACCCCCACAAACCTCGTTGTTAAATATGGCGAGTGCAATAAAGCTACCGGTATTCAGAGGAGTAGGAAACACAAATCCGGACCAATTTTGGTTTGTGGTAAAAGTTGTATGGGAAGCGCAAGGAGTCACGAATGATAATATCAAGAAGGCCATATTGGTAAGTGCATTACAGGACCGCGCCCTAACATGGTACATTAAATACTCTAATGATCATCCCAATGTAGGAATCGCAGAAATGCTGGCAACGCTGAATAGGAAATTTAGCAGGCCAAAGTCAGAGACACAATCTATTATCGGATTTAAGGAGATCGCGATGCTCTCGGGCGAGACCCCCTGGGATTTGGATCAAAGACTGAAGAGTATGATTCACGAAGCCAACATGACGTTGACGGATGCACAACATCACGCATGGTTTGTAGCATCACTATCACCACATTTAAGGACAACGTTGTCACAACAAAAGCTTTCCACTCAGGCTAAAGCTTTGGAGATGGCAATGAGATTGCATGAGACCCCTATACAAGATCCTGGTCTGGGAGTCCAGCAAATCCACATGCAACTACAAATTTTTTTTCTGAAAATGCAGAGCTTGAAACAGGATAGGACACCTCAGCCAGAGGCGCGCGAGGAAGTATGGTGCATAACATGTAAAGGTCAGGTACATGATAAGGACCATTGTCCAGTTTTTGCGAACTACTTAGTGGCAGTAGGGCCAATGCCATTAAGACTGGAGGTGCAAGCAGGGCCTAGCGCAGTGTCTGCATTATGGTTCGCGATCTGTCAAATAGGAGGGAAACACAATACAGATAATTGTCACTTGTTGCAGAAGTATATACATACATCCGAGCAATTGTTCTGTAATTTCTGCAGGTTGGTAGGCCATGATGAATGCACCTGCAGAAGCTAAGAACTAATGATGGATCGAACTCCTGCCTATAGAATGTAGACCAAAACACGAGCCCTTGATCCGAATGTAAGGATGGCGCACACTAGATTTCAGAGGCATGGACGAGGACGAGGAGGAATGGGACCAGGAAGGGGTCGCGGACAATTAATTTGTTACAATTTCAGAGGGCCAGGACACTATGCTCATAATTGTATGAATCCTACCAGACCATCATGTTTGTATTATGTCCAGTTTGATCATGAGGCAGAAGACTGCCCTACACTAATAGCAAAACTATGCGAAAAAGGGGTACTCCAGCCTCCCCCAACTCAGAATTTACAAATGATGAGGTTTGAACCACGCAAAGAAGACTCGAATGTAAACATAGTGCTTCGAAGTGGTATCTCGATAGGAGATGACAAGGGTAAGAAGCCTGAAGAAAGTGCATGGGTTCGCAAGGCTCCTGCAAAGGAACCTGAATTTGATTTAGAGCGTGCGAAGGAGACATTCATGAAAGCTAAGAAGGGCTTCACAGAGGCCTCCACTTCAGGTAGTAAGGATCAACTAGAATTAGGGATGGATCCTTCAATGCTCACTACCTTTCTAGAGACATGCATGAATTTTTGTGCGACAGCAGGGTCGTAAAAGGACTACAAGAGCTTATCACTAGGTGCGTAGGGTCAGGAGAACCACGCGTGGTCCAAAAAGTAGAAAAGCATGCATTGCGCATAGGAAGGGAACTGATATTGACCACACAAATTGGAGAATATGAAATGGATCAGGTGATTCTAGATTTAGGATCGGACACAAATGTATTGCCAAAATAGACATGGGAACGCATGGGCAGGCCCACGTTGCAGTGGTCTCCTATTCAATTACAAATGGCTAACCAACGAAAGATCCTACCGATGGGGAGATTACAATGGGTAACAGTGAATATTGAAGGTGTGAGTGCGCTGGCGGATTTTTAAGTGATAGAGATTTTTTACGATAGCAATCCCTATCCCACACTACTGGGCATAGACTGGGCCACTGATATGAATGGAATCATAAATTTGAATAAGCGCAAAATGATTTTTGAGAAAAAGTCACTACGCATCATAGTACTGCTAGACCCTGCCGAAGGAGCATGATACACTGAACCGATGTGCAACGGTGATAGTGATGACGATCTCAATTGCATTTACAAGATAACTGCATGAGAATGGGATGGGGTGAATCCAACTGCATATGGTATGATTTCATGGGAACGCGAAAGCTCCTGCACTTCAAATTCGGATGAAGAAATAGAATGATGGCAGAATCGACTACACGAAGTAACAACGCTCAACTGCAATACAATGATGAGATCATTGCATTGCGTGACAACAAAGGTAAGGGATCTTCCAATGTACGATGGGTTGATAGTAGTGGAGGAATTTCTGAACAAATTTGAAAGCGTAGTAGCTAAACAGCAGCGGTTCGATGCACTCAAATGGGCACTGCGCGGTACGCCCGCAAGATGGTGGGGTACGCATAAAAAAGTCTTCAAGCATTAGCGTGAATGCAAAAGGATGATGCACCTACGACTTGGAAAACCCTAGTTATGGATGAAAGTCAGTTGTGAAGGACAAAACAGCTTGCGTGACCATCTTTCCCAGTGGGTGCAGACCTATGACATGTAACTTGCCCCAGCACATACCAGTCCCAGAATAGAAAATCTGAATAAAGCACCATGGCAGGAAAGGCGAAGTGTGCTACAGATTATCCACGGAGAAGTGTTCAGCACTATGTGCGAAGTACTGAACAGGGTTCACCAGGTGCGACATACCGATTGGGACCTACGCGTTCCACGATCCAATGGGCCTATAGGACAATGTACAAAACCTTGACCACGAAATCGATCCCAAGGTTCCGGAATGAAGAACAGACCATAATCTTTGAAGAGCCTGCAAAGATGAACCCACATAGAAGAGCACCTACAGGTGGGATAGTGCGCGACGCCCATAATGAAGAAATCACACAGCCACGCGAAGTAGAACATGTAAGACTTCAGGAAGCCATTCGGCAAGGGAACCATAGACTTCGCAAACTTGAAAAGGACCAGGTATGGCTAAGGAAGAAAAACATGTTGGTGGATGCAGAGGTCAAGAAGTTAAAAAACGAAACAAAGGAATCCCTTCTCGTCGAAAAACCAAGGGTGGTACGACAAGGTGCGCACACTCATAGTGATAAGTGGGAGAACTATCGCCAAGAATTAATTAGTTTGTTGTCATGGCTCGGACCATATATCACACAACGTAGTAATCAGGAAAGAGCACTACAACTAGTAAAGCACGGGGCAAGAACAACTGAGGATTTTTTGCCCGGACTATCCTGAGGGGCGAAATGGAGCTTTGCACAGGTGGTGCGACCACCTTACTAGCGATCGGAAGAATAGTCTCAGCAATCCAGGCAGTTGAAAGAGAGTGCGGGAATATAAAAAAATATGCTTGGGAACAGCGCGCTAAGGGAGGTGCGCGCAGAGTCAGCATGTCACAACGTTCGCACCTGCGCACGAGGGAGTGCGTTGGTGCCTGGGTAGGCTAGAAAGTGACCGTTGGTGTCACTGTTCATGACAGGATGTCTGATTTGAGGCCAAATGGAGCGGACGGTGGGCATTTAAGACAGCAGTTATGGAACAAATTTTGGCAAATTTGCCGCCAAGAAAGCGTTGATGGCTCGTAATTGTTGGGAGTGGTAAAATTTGAATTCAAAAGGCACTATAAAACTCCAAGGGCCAGCCACAAGACAACACTTGTTCACTTGAGGTTTGAGCAGTTGAATAGAGCACATAGTGCTGAGTGTCGAGCAGTGTTAGAGCCCCTAAGTTCGTGTAAGACAGTATAGAGTGCAGACAAGATGACGACTACTAGGGTAGGTTTGGGCTGTGAAGAAGGAACCGTCGATGAAGCCACGTAGACCCATATGGCACACAATGTTCCCAAAGGCACTGGGATTGCGCCAGAAATCCCGAAATCACCTCAAACGTCGAGGCCAAAGAAAGATAAGCAGACAATGGGACCAGTCTGTATGTCCCCAAGGAATCTGTGGTTCGGTCAGCTATCAATGGAATAAAAGGGCAACGCAGTCACCATTGAGTCAGATGAAGAGGAGGAGGACTTAAAGGCTCTGATTATCAAAGTAGAGGAAGGAGAAGACCTGGAGGAGGACGTCCAACCGAGGCATTTTGTAGCAAAATTACCCGAGTATGTCCCTTCGCGAAAAGGAAAAGCTAAGGTACCAAAGGACCTGGATGGCACGAAGAGTGCACTCCAGACCTCGCTCCTCCATGATGGAATTACCTTTGAGGGTCAACTCCTAGGTCGTGTGCCTACCCTAAAATTTGAAGATTGGGACCTCATAGACAGCGAGAAATTCCCGCACTTAGCGATGGTGAGCTTGATGAAACAAAATATGAAGGGGCCAGTGATCACATTTGAGCCGCGAAAATGGTTGTGTGGTGTGGAAAAGGACGGGTTGATGAACTTGTTATGGATACCACATTTCCACCGCGCACCCATCACCATTTTCATCATTAGGTAGCTGCTTTACCTGGTGCATGATGGGTACTTATGGCTGGAGGAGCCTATTCCCATCACGACTTATCTCATCCACAGAATTTCTCGGCTTCCTTGTAAGGGAAAGGACCCCGTGACGATAGCAGGAAAAAGCAGCGATTTGGCTCTCGCGGAAGCCATGAAGACCATATACACGATTGAAAAGAAAAGGAGGGGTTATGCCATCACTAGTATCAAGGATAAAGGGGTGTGTGTAGCTATCCAACTCCTGGCTGGTAAGTTAATGGGAAAATGTCACGTCGATGAAGTACTAGTGTCGGTGATTGCATTGACATAAAAGTGCACAGAGGGGGTCCAGTTCAAATGGGCCGAGTTCCTCTGAGAAGAATTCTTGGTCAATTATCAGGAGGCCCAGGAGCAGGGTAAGACCTTCCACCATGTGTGGTTACTCTTATCAATTTTGCTGGTAGTGGGAGAATTGTCGGAAGACAGTCAGTTCCCGAACATTGAACATGACTTGCCAGAGGCCGCAAAGTACGCTTCGCTCTAGGCTACCAAGGATGCGAAAAGGATTCGCGACACCAAGATTTTATGGGTGCTCATGGAGTTGAGCATTCGGATGTGGATTAATAGGAGGTCACGCCTGTCCCCCGCAGTGCACAATAGTCTGTAGAGCTTTGCAGACTTCAAGGCAGACATGCATAAACTTTACATCAGGGCGCGGAAGGATCCAACGCAGTAGTGGACAAAGCTCCCATTCATGGCCACTAATGATGCGATCTTCACAGTATTGGAGACATGGCCTCCTAAGTGGCGCGCCCCGTATTTGGCAAAGTTGGAAAAGTTGGCAGCACAGAAAAGGAAGGATGAGGCCAAGTTGTGTGTCACACAGCTAGTTGAGAAAAGGTGCAATGAGAAACGGCAGCCAAGGACAGGGCAGTCTGTGAAGTGGCACAGGAAATCGCAGAGAAAAAGAAGGCCACTGAAGCAGCAGCAGTACCGCAGATAGCAGAGGCCGCAACAACGCAAGCAAAGGAGGGCCAAGGAGTGTCTGCAAGATAGGAAGCAGAGGATACAAACCTTGCAGAAGACAGCTCGAACCCAGGAACCACTTCGACCCAACTTAAATGGCCATGCATCACTAAAAGATCGGGTCCACGAAAAAAGGTCATGGCTTCTAAGCTGGCCATAGACCCGATCACGTTGACTGAAGGTGACCTCTATCACATCGGCGAGATGGTTCACGATGTCACCAAGGAAACTCTCCAAGAAGTTATGACGAAGTAGCAGACTGTGTTGGGGGTCCTAAGGGCGTAGCTGTAGGAACTATAGGTGCGGGCCCCATAGGAAAGAACCTTGGCTACCTACGTCGCAGCGGGCACATCAGTAGCAGAACATATGCTACGTAAGAGGACGGCCAGTACCTTAGGGTTACTAGAAGGAGTGCTAGCAATAGCAAATGAGATAGACAGAGTCACGGCTAGCAGGATCAAGGGGCTAGGCCTTAATTTGGCTGCCCTTCCGTGAGAAACATTGTATCAGCTGCAGGATGGAAAAACAGTAGAACTCCATGCCAAGGAGGGCCACGCGATACAGGTTCTGAGTGAGCAAAAGACAAGCATCGAGCAGCTTAGCTTACAGTGTGATGAGTGGGTGTTGTAAAATCGACAGATGGTACAAATGGTAGATGATGCTTGCCAATGCGTCCTAGAGCTAGCTATCACAGTAGATCTACCGACAGAAGTACGGATCCACAGTTTGGCAACTGGGTTCCGCGACGCAAAAGAAGAGGCAACAAAGGTTTAGTTGGAGCTAAACCTTTAGATCGTCGAGTTACGATTGAAGGCGCAGTCTTCCACCCCCTAGAAGTTAGAGAACAGTGCGCTAGCGCTATCCAAACAAAGTTGGAGGAAATTGGACGGGCAGTGCAAGACTGTACCGGTATGTTGGAACATTCTTTTGTGGTCCTCACATCTTTGCAGGAGGACCCCAACATACAGCGCCTGGAAATAGAGGAACCCGAGCTTCAGCAGCAGTACGACAGTATCCGAGGAAATGCGCATACAATCGTCCTCACTCAATGGCTCACAAAGGTACAGCAAGCAAAGGCACTAAAAGCGTAGGTGGATGCCGCGAGACAGAAAGAGGTAGTTCTCAAAGCACAAATCCAGCCATGGATTGACGGGGCCTTCATCATTATGGCAGATATCGAAGGCAAACTCACGTAGATGAAGGTGTTGTACGCGTTGAGGCAGGGATTTTCCCCTCACAAAAAAGCTCTGGATGAACGCATGAAGCAGATCCAGCAAACCGCAGAACAGTGCGTTGCGGACCTCCGAGCAGCGCAGGCCCAGTTGGAACGACTCTGCGCCAAGATCGCCGCGTCGACTGAGTGACTTGAGGGCGAGTCATGATGTTTGTGTTGGGGGCCTGTTGGGCATGGAATCCCCCCCCACTGCATGTCTTCGGGTTCACAACCCAGTTTTGGTCAAATGTTATTGTAAGACTCCGTGAATTGCGGGCGCGGAGCGCGAGATGTATATTGAGTCATACGGTTGTCCGCCCTAGGCCTTGTAATATAATATAATGTAATGTCGGCCTACCATGGTCTGTGGACCATGGGATTGTATAAACAGAGTGAGGCTCTAAGTGTAGAAAAGAAGGAAGGGATAAGGCATGAAGCATTGAGTCATAGTAGTAGGAAGAGGCTCTAGAGCTGAGTGCACAGAGGCCTATAAGAGCTCGCAGCTGAGTGCGTAGGGTAGGGTTGAGTCTGTAACCAAGAAGAGGAATAATAAAAAGACGTTGATTCAAAATATTGTGTATCTATTTATGTCTTACATTCCTGTTAGTGCCTAAATCTAACTCAGGCTAAAGGAAGGCAGGTCTAGGGTAACATCAAACCACGCTTAACCTGGTAGCTAGCCCTACCAGGTCAGGAGAGGGCTCTCTCCTTCTCAATCTAAATTAGGATATTGGAAATTAGGGCTTGAGATGACTGAATTTAATGTATATTTTATGCTAGGTATAGTAGCTCTATGGTTTTTGATTTTTTTTTGCTTTGGGTCGAAACTGCAAGAGAAAGGATGATTTGGATTATGGCATCAATGTCAGTTTCTCCCGGCAAACCTGGGGCAAATTAAGTGCCATGTTCAGCCAAGTGAAGGTTATAAATGTGAGAAGTATAAGGGAGAAAGCTCACTTCCCTGCAAGCATCAAACAAAGGATGGATCTGCAGCAGCAACTTTAGATGAAAGAGAATAACGAGGTTGCTCAACAGAGCATCTAGCAAAGGATGAATTCTGCTAAGACAACTATTTCAACTAACAGCAAAATCATCATGAAAGGAGCATCATTACGGATGAATTCCTAACATATCACTTAGATAATGTTGAAACAAAGGAGAAAAACATAATGTGTAAATGAATTACAGGAGAAAAAACATATTGAACATTTAAGCATTGTGATGAATCCCAGGCCTAAAGGGTAAAAACTGCTTTATTATGATATTCAATAAAACTTTACACAATCCAAATGCTTATTTGTTGCCAAAATCCAACCTCTACACTATGAAGTTCATAAAATATATACATTTTCTCATCGTTGTACTAAGGGAATTGAGCTCAACCATTTTCTTCAAAATAGAATCAGTTACATTAAACTTGGATCGAATTTCTGAAAATAGGAGTTGGAGATGAACTCGTATCTCCTACACCATAGCACTTGTTACAACACTTAAAGAGGTTTTTGTAGATAAGATCATGTTGGAGAAAAACCTCGCTCATATTTTGGAAATGCGTTTCCAGTTACTCGTAATCTATGCCACAAAATCATCTCTAAAACAGAAAATCATTAAAAATTTAAATCTGTGAAAATGAGTTGTAAAGATCTAGTCACATATCCCAATTCATGACACCTGTGAATAAACTGAAAGAGGTTTTTTTTATATGGCTCATTTTTAACAAAAACTTCCTTGTGTTTTGCAAAATTACTTTCCATATGTTTTAAAATGGCACCGCACTAAAATGACTAAAACAGTAAAATAAATGAAAATTTTGCTTTGTTTTAATGCAGGCTCCAAATATCACTACATATCTCCCACATAGTAGCACATGTGCATAAACTGAAGGAGGTTTTTGTTATTTGGTATGTTATGGACAAGAACCTCTTTCACTTTTGTAAAATTCCTGTCCAAACTGATTTTGTAGTAAACTTGTCCCTGTGTGCAGCAACTGACCTCAAAACATGCATAACCAAGAATCAATCATTCATTTCGATCATATCTTATGATTCATAAACCGGTTACAAGAGTGTGATATATCGTTGGAAATATTTTTCTAAGCTTCTTCTAATGGACATATTTGTGACATGTTTTGTGTTGAATATCATGTGCAAAACATCTAACCAAACCAAACCTAGTAAGAGCTCATGTTGCTCCCTGGTGACAGGCTGCGAAGACTGGCACTAACACTTTCTATGCCTTTAGGCTGTTTTATTTCTCGCACGCACTTATATGAATGATCAACATTGTTAAGTATAATTGGACTCACAATATAAGGTAAGTAATTGGTTAATATCATATTAAAAGTAAGTAAT
Organism: Pinus taeda; assembly: GCA_000404065.3. Taxonomy (NCBI): domain Eukaryota; kingdom Viridiplantae; phylum Streptophyta; class Pinopsida; order Pinales; family Pinaceae; genus Pinus; species Pinus taeda. Next base: position 156,423 of record APFE031498494.1, read on the forward strand.
TTGGGTAATCACACGGATTGCACCTCGAGCAGGGTTGCACGAAGGCAACATCGCAGATTGCGAGGGACTGGTAGTTGCGTGTAGAGACATGCGCGCAGGGTCAAACCGCGGACCACCACACATCATCAGACATCTCTAGGGTGTGAAAACCTCATTCTAGCACCCTCCCATACTACTTCGGGTGATACCTCAGTCCGCACTCCACGAACTGTTGCCGAAAGGGCCAGTAGTATCAGGATTTGTTTGGCTAAATCACCTCCGAACCTAGGTCAGGCCTACAACAAATCACAGCACCGAGAGGAAAAGCGCTTGCCTTTGAGAAAACATAGTGAGTCCCTGAAACTTCATGCCTACATTGCACCACTCTGATTCTTGTCAATCCTAGGGTTTTGGGCCCCGATCTTCAAATTCATTTATAAAGTTTCTTCCAGGAATATGATTGTTCCAATATTACCTCATTCTATTATTCTTTAATAACTGTAATTAAGTGAAACTCCCACTATACAAAAAAGAAACCAAATAAATAAAACTATTTCGCAGGCCTTCGACATCATAGGCTTAACTAATTCTGGGTGAACAAAGACCCATGAATTTCAACACAGTTTCTAAGCACACAATCGTTTCTATTAATAAAATAATATGTGAATAAGACAAAGTTTTTCCATCGGCCCTTGATGGCCTGATTTACACTACATTTTCTTCACCCTTGCTCTCTGCTCCCTCTCTTCCTCTCTCAAATCCCCTCTTTAGAAAAGAAATGGAAACACATATATGCCCTATCTAACAATCTCCTTCCACAAATGAAGTGATTTACCATATATTTAGAAATCAAATCCTATCCTAGCTGAATAATCTAAACTACTTGGCTTGATCTCCACGCAGGGAGGATCAACTTTCCACTTATTCCAAATTCTATTCAGAATTAGGCAACAAATAACTACTTACATAATTTGCAATTAATAAAAATTAAGTAACCATCTTTCCTCCAAATCCTCATTAGCCACAACATGTGAACACACTATCACATTGCTGGCTAGATCTAGATGCTCTCATCAGACTCCCAGGGATAAAAAGTCTTAAAACCTTGTTCATTACTTTTTCCACTGTCAAACATGTAACTTTCAGCTCTATAGTATTCATCCATGTAAATACTTGATGCTTCCCTTCCAGGATGCTTCACCCACTTAATCAAATATCTCAAATGATTTCCTGACTTTTTCATGTAGCTTACTACTCTTCGCTTATCGTCACAATTCATTGTTGGTTTAAGCTCACCAGGCTTCCACACCTTATTTTGCAGTTTACCGTTGCATTCACCTATACCATTCTTTCCATCCAATCTTCCTTTCTTCTTTTGTCATCTATATATTCTATGGAATGTTGTTGTATGAGTCTCCACAACTCATCAATTTCTTCGTTCAATTCACTTCTCAGATGATGAATACTATTCTCCTACAAATGGATGTGTTCTTGCATAATAAAATCATAATCCATGAGCCAATATTTTCCCGTATACATTTTTAAGACATACAAATGCCTTCTCCATTGATGCCCTGCAATAATTCTGGTTCCTTCTTCTAGTCTCTCATTCATGGCTTCATCACTTCTTACTACAATTCCCTGTTGTACAATAGTATTCCTACTACTATCATCCCTTGAACCCATCTTTAGTTCAACAACTCTATACTGTGAATTCAACATAATTCCATCTTTATGAGACATTCTGATCTCATCCTTCCTTACTTCGATCTGATCTTGAGAATCAATTCCTTGTTTCAAATTCACTTCACATTGCCTTGTTACTGCATATAAATATTCACCGGAATCAATCAATTCATTAAGCACAAATGCTTTACCCTGTTTCCTCTGTATGCCAACACTTTCAACAACTTCTTTTCTACATTTGTCATCCATGACAACTTCTTCATTTCTGTATTCAAGCTTCTATGATCCATAATGAATTAAACAAACTCTTTCGGTACAAATCACATGAGAGAATTTTTTGGCTGACGTGTTTCGAACCGACAAGTGTGGTTCATCATCAGGAACAGATGAAGAGGCAGAATGGCAAAGGCTTAAATAGAGAGCAATGTAGAGACATAAAATTATGTCTCTACATTGCTCTCTATTTAAGCCTTTGCCATGGTCTGCCTCTTCATCTGGTCCTGATGATGAACCACACTTGTCGGTTTGAAACGCGTCAGCCAAAAACTTCTCTCATGTGATTTCTACCGAAAGACTTTGTTTAACTTCTTCATTCTCATTCAATTATGGTTTTATACTTATTCTTTCGTTTTGTAGCCTCCTTTCCAAAAGACTTAACTCATGCCACAAATCCATCATCTCACTTGGAATTTCCCCCAAAAGCTTTGCACTCACTTCACTAACTTCATTGTCTGCAACAACTGTCAGCAATCCTTCTTTACTCTGGTTGTCTTCAAGTTCAACATCCTTAAATAATTGTTTACCATCGACAAAGTCTTCTACAGCAAACTTCAATAGTTGCTCTCCTTTGGCTTCAGTCCTCAATAGTTGTATAATATCTGCATAATTCACTACATCCATGTTTAACAGCTTCTCTTTCCCCTGCATCATAAGATTATGTGAATTTCCTTCATCTATCTTCTGAAAAACCGTATCTTTTCTTTTCTTTTCCCCTATGACAACATTAAACAATTGCCCTACATTTACACACAAAATATTAGTTTCAAAACTATAAGACACTAAGGTCTCCTCAAATAATTTCATCATCCATTCTTTTGGTTGGCTTTCACTTCCTGAACACACCATAAGGTTCTCCATTAGCTTTGTATTAGCTTCATCAGTTCTTATAATAAAACTCTTTGTTCCATATTCATATGAATGGATTTCTACCTTTCCAAACATTTCTTTGATCCCAATAATTCCTTTGTCATCCTCCTTTTGACTTATCCTTTGGATGTCATCCAACTGGACATCTTCCTTCACTTGACTGTAACTTTTCTCCCTATTCTTCATATGACTATGGGTAGTCATCTTTTCACCTATTGATATGACAATTTCCAATAATTGCCTGTTTTCCCCCAAGTTTACATGACTTGCAAGCACACAACAATTATCAGTTTTAAAAATCCAAGACCCATCGTCCTCTTTTGATGTTTCAAGCACCAATCTCCCATTATAGATCTTCTAGATTTCAGCAGAACCTCTTTGTTGTGACTCCATTCCTTTGAGTCTCTCCTTCTCTAACAAATCAATATAAATTTGTTCAAGTTCTCAAAACTCGTTTATCAACTTGTCATTCCACTTCTGTTGCAATAGCTTCCACTTTACCCATTTCTTCGTTCTCCATCTATATCTTCGGTCTTCATTTGTCTTTCTTTGTAGCCACTCCGTTAATATATCTACTTCTGCTCTCATTACTGCCAGACTAATCTTTCCCTCTTCATTATGTTCCCCATTTCTATATTCCCACAACCTAATGCCTTCATCAAATTTACTCTCACGTTGTTGATCATCTTTTTTAAATTGTTGGTTTCTTCCATCTTCATTCTGCTGGATTAACGCTTATGTTTCCTTCATGTCTCTAAGGATATAAATTTCTTGCTGCTCCTGATCTTTCATCTCATCTTCAAATAATCTCTGCTCAATTTCTCTAATTTTAGCATCATATTTGTTAATGTTTTCTTTCGTACCTACAGCCACATTATTAATTGAAGAGTCTAAACATTTACTTAACTCTATAAATTTTTGAGATATTTCATCCTTATCATGCATAGTAACTACAATATCTTCTTTATCAAGTTCTGAAAGCTTCATTTCTCCTTCAGGTTCCTTGAGCAATCTTTCTAAGAACTCTATTTCCATGTGAAATCTTCCCAGCATTTCATCACAACCGTCATTCTCAGCTTCATTTTTTTCTGGCAATTCTCCTGAGTTATCCTTTTTTCTGTACCATCAGATTGCAAAATCTTTCATCAATTTCATTAAACAAATTCATTTGTTTACCTCCTTGGAATACTACTACAGCATTTTCATTATGCTTCCGGTCCATAACAACTTCAACTGATTGTCTTACACCAAACAGAAACTCATCTATGAATTCTTTTTGCTGCAATAAATCGGCACTTTCCTCCTCTAAAAGGCATTCTCCATCATATTTCACCTCAACAACTTTATTCATCTTTGTGACAATTTCACCAGATTGTCCACCATCTTCTACACATCCTGCAAACACACACAAACTATGAGATTTAAAAACACAAGGCTTCATAGCCTCATCGACTTCCCTTGTCAACATATCTTTGAATTGTTTTGAACTATTCCAATAGTCCATGAGATCTTCAGTTGATCTCTCATTATCATCTTCACCCAACATTTCACCCTGTTCTCGTTCACAAATGAAAACTTCCATTTCTAACTCTGCTTCTTTGAGGTTTTCCATCAACCACTTCACTTGTCTCTGTCGTAGCCTTCTCTGTAACTTAGGCCACTTCACTGTTTTTTTCTTCAAGACCCAACCTTGTCTTTGGTTTTCCTCTAGCAACATTGTTAACACATCAAGTTCTTCTCTTATCTTAGCCATCTCCTTATCAATCTCCGCTTGACTCATTTGTTTCCTGCGGATTGTTTTAGCACCCTTTCCCTTCATCTTGTAGCCTTGTTTTGAACCTTCCATATGACTTTCCATAGCCATCTTCTCTTTTGTGTGAGCTTCTACACCTGCAACTAATAAACTTCCTCCTCAGTTGATGTTGAGCCTCAAACCTACACTTCTTTACACATCCTCCCAGCCTCTTTTGCCTATTCATTTCCCTATTTTGCCACTCATTCCCTCCATCAATTTGCTCAAATCGTTGTATTTTAGAACTTTTTACATGGTTTTCTAATTATGCTAATGACTGTGTTTGGTTTAGAATTTTGGTTCAAGGTGCTGCGTTTCCGCAGCTCACACAGGGTTTACACAGGGTTTTCCGCAGCTGATCCTGGTTTCCGCAGCCAACTCCGGATTCCGCAGCTGTTTTATTAAACGCTATGTTCCAGATGTCCTCCAGGAAGAAAAGCCACATGGGCAAGTTCGTGGAACCAAGGACATGGTGTGTGTCCCTCCAGATCATCCAAACCAGTCATCAAAGCCCGTGGTCAACGAGGAGGCAACTTCGGTCAAACAGAGGTCATTGGTGGTGGCACGGCTTTGCGTGTTCTGTTTTAGAGCACGTGAAGAACAGGTGGCATCGTCCTCAATTATGAAGGTAGTGGGAAACATAATCCAACAGCGGATTGAATGCCCACAATGACCGTTGCCTAGATCCAAGGACGTAGCAAGACTACGTGTTTTTATTCAGCTGTTCGAATTACTTAGATTCCGTTAAGTTAGTTTGCCTTCTGCAATTATAAGTAAAGCGTCTTTGAACGCTGGACAAGTTAGTTGTTAGCTGCTGTTATATACGTTTGAACTCCCACTGTATTTTCTTATTTCATGCATAATACATGAGAAGACTTTTATTCCATTTACGTGTGTGATTGATCTTTGAAATGGCTGGAGTAGGCAGAGGGCCCCTGTTTACTAAAGGCCTGTACAGTATTTTAATTTCCCGCATTTCGTTTGCTTATTTCATGTATATAATGATTTTAATTGTTGTGTTTTAATAGCTGTACATACATTTCAATTTCTGCTTGTTGACATTTCTGTACTTTTTCATGACTGATCAGTGTGTTATGCAGGTTCCTTAGATGTGCCCGGGACAGTTTCATACTTTTCTTTTGCACAACTAGTGACATGTGTGATCATCTTGTCTATGTTGCCGACCTTCTTTGTTTTGCAGCCTTTATTTCCTCATTATCACTTAGTTAATTTGCATATTTGCCTTCTGTTTGTAGACATCAAGTTGTTTATCTATTGATGGTCTCTTCTTCATAACTTAATATCTTTATTAAGGACCAAAACATCACTTAATGCAGCTTGGTTTAGTTGTTCAGAAACTCACAATTGCTTGACTTGTTTTTAATTGTTTATCACATGATACATTCAGTTAAAAGGCAAGAGATTAAGAAGAAGTTAAAGGATTTGTGACTAGTCTTTCATTTAAGTAGATTCACTTTAGTTCACATTGCTTAGTTTTTATTTGTCATAGATTTCATTTTCATTTCCTTGCAGCAGCAGAGGCACTGGGCCAATGTCATTAGTCTTTTATTTGATGCCTTTACTTTCCTTTAAGCATTGATTTCATTTCAAGCTTTCTTGTAGAGTACTTTGAAGTTGTAAAAAGCACATCACAATCTCACACACTTCACTCACTTTATTTCATCACATCACATTAGGAGAAATATACTTGAAAACAACCCTAAAAAGTTAAAAACGACAAAATCTCAACAAATAGTTGCCTAAGTACACACAGTACACCTCACTTCATCAGCTTACGAGCCCCGGGTTGACAATTAAAAGTTGCAATTTAGACATCACTAGGTAGCCAATTTCTAAAAAAAAAATATAAAAATAAGAAAATTGCAAGAAAGGAAAATTAATAACCTCTCAAAGTATGCTCTCCTCCTGCACTTAGTGTGATCTGGAGGATCAGAAAAGAGAAAGTTATTGGTTTAATAGTTTCTTGAGTATGCTCTCTTCTTGCACCTAGAGTGATCTGGAAGATCAGAAAAAAGAATTATTACCCTGACTTGAAGAAAAAATAAAAATGATATGCATAGAGCAAGAGATTCTAGGGGAAGGTTTTTAGCTAGAGCCAAGAGTTCGATTTTCTCCATCCACTTCAAGAAATAGGCAAGAGACACCTTCATCATCTCCAACTCATACTCCTAGCTCTAGGATTCCTAGAATTCAAGAGGCAATAGTTGACTCTCCCATACCATCTATTGAATCCGAAGGAGATTCTTTCCTTTCTTCTACAGGGAGACAGATTGTAATTGAAGAAATAGAATCACCTGAGGAAGAAGGAGAAATTCCTCCTCATTCACCCTTGGTAGAGGAACCAGAGAACTTTGAGGTCTCTGAAGAAACTACCATGGCAGAAGAAAGAGAAACTAGACTTGGAGGAGGTAGAGGTAGAGGTAGAGGTGGAGGAGGAAATAATGGAGGAGGTAGAGGTAACAATGGAGGAAATAGGAATGGAGATAATTCATTTGGATTTCCCATAGTCGATGATGACTCCCGAGCCACAATGAAAAACATTTCGCCATCCTTCCTCCCAAACTTTCATGGATTAAGAAATGAGGACCCTGAGACATTTCTATTTGAGTTTGAGGTCGTATGTCAAACTTATGATTATGTGGAAGACGCTCAAAAACTCAAACTGTTCCCTTCAACATTGAAAGGGGCAGCATTGAAATGGTTCATGGGATTACTCACTCAATCCATTAGTTCTTGGAATGATATGAAACAAACACTTTTAGATAGGTACCTGGACTATTGCATGCCCACCAATCACAAGGATGAGGTATTCAAGATGGTACAAAAAGAAAATGAAAATTTGGAGGATTTACTTGAAAGATTTCAATATAACCTGAAAAGAGCAAAAATGAGTAACTTGGATGAGGAAACCTTGAAATCCCTTTTATTAAAAGCCATTAGAGATGAATGGCTAGATATTTTGAACATGATGGGAAAAGGAGACATATCTCAACTTCCACTTCATGATATAGCAGAGCTATGTGTTCATCTCTCATGGGGGAAATCTAAAACTCAAAAAGGGCCTAGAGATTCTTCTCTCCTCAGAGCAAACAAATCTGCAACTGGATCAGTAAGTAGGGTTGAGATAGGAAATATGCTTGATGAATTCAAAACTGATATCTTAGGAAGTCTTAGTGAACAACTAGACACTCTTAAGATCCATAATAAACAACAAGCAGAAACTGAAGCTTTAGCTATCTTTTGCTCAAAGTGTAGAAAGAAACATGCTCTAAGGGAGTGTCCCTTGGATGCAAAGGTTGTAGAAACATGTGTGATCTGTTCAGAGAATCATGAAACCAAGGATTGCCCTTCAATCCCTGGTCTCAAAGCTGTTTTTCAGGAAGATACAAGTACCATTGAATCTCTCTGTTTTGTTGCAAGGAGACCTTGGCAGGGGCAACAAAATCAAGGGTTTAACAACTCTATGAATTTTCAACCCCCACCAAATTGGAATCCTTGGCAACAACCTTGTCCCAACCTCAAAATCCTTTTCAATCATGGATACAAGGTATGCAAAATCCTTATGGGAGATTTGCTCAATTCTATCAATATCCTCCATCTTTTCAAAACCAACAAGCTCCACAACTTCCAAATCAAAACCCACAACTATCATTTCCATTTCATGAACAACAACCCTCTCAATAGAATCCAAATTCTCAACTCTTGCTCCAACAAAAGTCAAATCAACTTCCTTCTCAGCCATTGCCAACCCCCAATAATATAAACCCTCAAAATGCTTTCATGATGGAAGGTCTACAATTTCAATATCCTGCCTATATGATTATTCCTCTCAATGATGTACAACTCGGATCAGGTAGAGTTCTAGATAAACCTTCTGTAGATGTTCAAAAGCAAAGCATTTCTGAGGAAGATTCTCTTGAAGCCAATAAGGGTTCTGAAGCACCTCTTCAAAACTCAAGCACTCAAAAAGGAAAAGAAAAAGAGTTAACCCCCACAACTCCTATAGTTGAACAACCTGCA